>JAODAL010046642.1:0-30714 GCA_025379985.1 Phyllomedusa bahiana
CCATGTCGGTCCTACTGCAGTGAGAGTATCATCACTGAGGGGTCCCTGAGAAAACCCAGATGTCAGCTATAGCCAAGAGGGGGAGCTTCATGGTCCAGGGAATTGGAAAAGTGTGCTGTCCTTACAGTTTCTAGTAACCCTAGAAATGGTTGCTGGGACAAACCAGGGCCTCTTGCTTATGTGAGACCCAAGATAATAAAAACTCTCCCCAGTGGGTACAATGCCAAGAGGGCCCGGGTGTGTGTAGGCAATCTACAAGGTCTGTAGCGCTGGTAATGCAGTTGTCATTAGTAACCCTGTGAATGTCAGCATGCGAGCTGTGGGTGATGACCTCCTTGTAGTAGAGCATGCATGGGTTGTAACTTCTATAGTAAGTGGCAGTAAATTGTCCGTTGCCCAAGGTGTGTTGGGTGCAGGTATGAGCCCACAACTCATGGGGACCATTTTGCCCTCTGCCCCTGAGGTTGTAGGGAAGACGTTCCCCCAAAAATAGAGCTTTGACCCTGGAGGAGCCTGGGCAAGGTGAAAAGCCCTATGGCTTTATCAGGGGGGAGGGGTAGTGGCGGACCGGCTACATGTAGTTGCCTGTTTCTGCCACTAGGTGGAGATAAACCAGAGTGGTATATGCTACATGCCCCCAAAGGAGATGTGGCCTTGGTGGAATAGGAGCCAGTCATATGTATTGTCAGCCACACTAATTTAGCTGGCAAAGGTGTATCGTTAGTTTGGCTTTTCAGCCGTTCTTGGGGTCGGCTCTTTTTGGGGAGTAGACAATTTTGTCGGGTGGGTTCTACTCCCATGTTCCCACATTCCGGGTTTTCTGGTTCCAGCCCAGGTATTGGGGTGCATCTGGAGCACCTATTAAAGGCCTCCTACTACAGGAGATCAGGGGGCGTGGTTGCTGCCAGAACCTGGAGAAAGCACTGGAGCTGGAGCAGAGGCTCTGGCCCCCAAGGCTTGGAAGACGCCGGGACCCAGTGGGAGACTGGGAGAAAGTGGTTTGGTGAGACTGGACGTTAGGTCCTGTTCACATGTGAGAGAGGGACCTTACACATGTATAGTTAGTGGCCAGACGGCCGAGGTTTTGATTTAGTTTTTCCCGCTATAATTTTCTGTGCCTCAATAAAGCGGTTGAGGCCAGTGTTAAATGGAAGACCTGTGTCAGTGTGCCATCTGTCTTACCAAGGACGGCGATCCTGCGAGCTGAATGACCAGGGGCCGAACCAAGATGGTGGCCAAAATGTGAGTGGAGTCTTACATTATATATATACCCCTGTTAGGGTATCCGTCTATTCCCTCCAATGTTGGCAGAACATAGTCCTCTGAGAGATAGAAATTCTGCTGACGGTTGAACCTCCCTCCCGGGTCGGCCTAGCACAGGGATCCTGCCGAATAACAAAAAGAATAAAATACTCTCTCTTAAAGAAGACTCAATATATAAAGTGGGGTGACTGGGCTCGATACTTATAAAAAATTTAAAAAGCGTATAGCTGTATGACCAAAAAATTGGATTTTTATTATATGCTAAAAAAGAAAAACATAATATTACCATTTGGGGGACTCCATCCTCTGTTGCTAATAATTGTTTTATTTCCTCTAGTGGTTACTATTATGTTTATTCTTTTATTGCATATAATCACAATCTTTTTCATCATACAACTATACGCTTTATATTTTTTATACAGTATCGAGCGCCAGTCCCCACATTCTTATATTTACACTTCCTCTTTTATAGAGAGTGTATATAAATTTTAAACCATTATATAGGGGATCAAACAAGTGCAGCTTCAAGTCCCCTAATGGAATAAGAGAAAAAAAGGAAAATGAAAGTAGAAAACACAAATATAGTTTCATTAAATAATCCTACCGCCAAAAAATTAAAGGAAAATAAATCCATTTTTCATTAAAAATGTTTCCTTTTTAAAAATAGTTCATACAACACCACAATCATAACAGTCCACAGCATAATGTTAACTTAGTTATACAACACAGCATGGCATACAAAGTGGCAAAAAAATATTAGTGGATTTCTTTTCCTCTATCCCTCTCACTTTTTTTTCCTATAAAATATCATGCTTTTAGACACATACATGCAAAACCAGCACAGACATAGAAACCAAAAGAAAAGGAGGCAAGTAAGCAGGAGCAGAAAAATCATGAACAATGAATATTAGTAGTAAATTAAAAACCCCATCTACTATCTATCTACTATCTATCTATCTACTTCATCCTTCTCAATCTATCTACATTTTATCATTTATAGCAGATAACTTTACTACCCAAAAAGGGTAATTCTTTAGGTGTCTCCACCTGGCTATCGCGGTGTAGTAAGGAAAACGAGCTCGGAGAGGAAGGAGGATGGAGGGGGACCCGGTCAGGAAGGAGGATGGGGGGGCCCGTAGGGGAAAGGGGGATGGGGGAGACCCCGGCAGGGAAGAGAGGGGGGGACCCGGCAGGAAGGAGGTTGGGGGGGGACCCGGGCAGGGAAAGGGGGTTTGGGGGGGGACCGCAGGAAAGGGGGTTTGGGGGGGACCCGGTCAGGAAAGGGGGTTGGGGGGGGCCCGGGCAGGGAAAGAGGTTGGGGGGGGGCCCCCTAAGGAAGGGGGTAGGCGGGGGAACCGGGCAAAGGAGGAGGAGGGGGGCCCCGGTAGGAAAGGGGGATGGGGGGGACCCGTCGGGAAAGGAGGATGGGGGGACCCGGGCAGGAAAGGGGGATGGAGGGGGACCCTCAGGAAGGGGATGGAGGGGGGCCCGTCGGGGAAAGGAGGGAGGGGGGGCCCGGCAGGAAGGAGGTTGGAGGGGGACCCGGTCAGGAAGGAGGTTGGAGGGGGGCCCGGGAGGAAGGATTGGAGGGGGGCCCGTCAGGGAAAAAGGTTGGAGGGGGGGGCCCGGTAAAGGGAAGGTGGGAGGGGGGGGAACCGGTCGGAAAGAGGGGAAAGGGGGGGACCCGGAAAGGGAAAAGGGGGATGGAGGGGGACCCGGTCAGGAAGGAGGATTGAGGGGGACCCGGTCAGAAAGGAGGTTGGAGGCCCGGTCAGGAAGAAGGTTGGAGGGGGCGGTCAGGAACTGGTTAAAATTTGATAAAAATCCCTTTTAGTCCCATTCATAAGATACAGATGTACTGAGCCACAAAAAAAAGTACAAACTAATAATATTAAGAATATAAATAAAGCAGGAATAGGAAAACTACAACATGATTATAACATCGATACATTATCCAGTGCGGACTGGACAGGGAATTTTCGTCCTAGACAAAAAAGGCACAAGGGCAAAATGTAATTTTTTTTTGGGGGCCCATACCCCAAAATTTTTTTGCACCCATCAGTAGTGTAGAATGTATGAACCTGTTCTACTGCGGGTCATCGATTTGGTGCTTTCTAGCTACTAAGGATAATTTTAGGGTCAGGTAAACCCTTTTAACTTGGGCACCTTTCCACAGTAATGCGCCCATTTTTCCGTCCCCACATAAATGTTAGAATCATATGGTTGTGGGCACCCTCCAGCACGCCCCTGATCTCAGACGCATTACAAAGTGCCGAGGGCGCCTGATAATGCACCTAATTTTGGAGTGCACCTGATTATTAATCTATAGAACAGGGCTGAAAGGATGCTATACTACTAGCGCAGCCCAGTACATACATGTCAGCAACAGTGTCCCCCCAATGGAAAATTCAGCCCACTCCAAACCTCCTTGCACCCCCTTCCTGTCTGAGATGAAGTGGTGCCCTAGGCGATCACCTACCTTCACCTACCCATCATCCCAGCCATGTATCCAGTCTTCAAGCACTGATGCCACCAGCATATCATTAAAATTACTATAGTGAAACCAATGGGATGTCCTATACTATCCTTTTTTTACCCTATACTCTCCCTGTCTAGTAGCAGAGTGTTAACCCCGGAAAAAGTTTATCCAATTATCGGTGGCTGTCCCTAATGAGTCTGTTGTGCTCTAAAGGTCTATACTTGAATCCAAGTCCTTTCCCCTCGCAATTGATGCGGTTCTTCAGGGGAATTTAAGTATGATAAGTCCTGTTAGTATTGTCAGCTACCTCTGATGGTAAGGTGAGGTTCTGATTTCAGCCATGGCTGCCTTATCTATTGGATACACTAGGAACCTGCCCAGGAACTCCATAAGCATGAGAAGTCTGATGTATGTCCCAAAAATCCAGGAGGCAAGGTCTGGTTGTGATGTCATATATCAAGGCCCAGTGCACTGCTTTACCTGCTAAGACATCCCTGGCTCTACTAATATCCTTAGTAATGTTTCAAGTCTCTTTCATGGGTCGGACATTGACTTTCAGGGGAGCTATTGTTAGAAACCAGCATTAGAGAGACAGTTTTCCTCCTTCTTGAGTAGAGCTTATTTACATATACAGTCATAGATTTACATGATAGGGGAATTGTAGAGACCCCAATGCGATAATACTTAACTCTCTGAAGGGCTCGCCTGAGGAGAGGCAGAAATATATATTTTTTTACTAACCTTAGTTACCTCAAAGAACTCAGAGTAGGGTTTCCAGCCTGGTGGGGGTAATATTCCTCATTAAGGAGAGACATGTAGGTGTGTGGAGATTTAAAAACCATTCATTGAAATTTAATTTTTTTTCTAAAATCTCATGAATAATGAGCTAGACCTCCGCAGCGCCACCTGTTGGAAGTAGTGTTCCTCTAATCATATCCTTACCATGTGAATGGGATTAAAGCTAACCATATACTCAGCTGCAGACAGCTGTTTTGGGGTATTGCCCCTGATCAGGGTAGAATACTGGTTGGCTGGGTGAGAGATTCTAGGGGTAGCTGAAATGCACCATGAAGACTTAGGGTATGTTCACATGATGTATTGCCGCTCAATACATTGTGTGATTAGGGAGTTCGCGCTAATACGCTAGTACTCCCGTGGTGCAGGCAGCCTGCCGGCCCCATCAACGGTCATTATTCACGGCGCGTATTCGCTGCAAATAATTGACATGTCACACCCGCGCATACAATAAGATCGTATTGTACGAGCAATTAGAGGAGGCGTAATCCATAGTTCTCTATGAGAGCTATGGATTACCGTAATTATGGGGCGCATTTCCCCGCGTATTAAGCGCAGACGCCGCGAAATACGCCCCAAAATAAGCTGTGTGAACATACCCTTATACGCTCCACTAAAATTTTAATTTATTCTAAAGGGCTCATGAGAAATGATCTAGGAAATGAGCTAGCGCCTTGCAGTGAGAAAGGGATTAGAGCCAACTAGGTATTTATCTGTAGGCAGCTATTTTGGGCTGTTGCCCCTGTTCAGAGTAGAATAATGGTTGACCGGGTGAGAGGCTGTAGTGGTAACGTCCCTCATTAGAGAAAGGCACCATGAAGACTTATACAGTCGCTCAACTAACATTTATTCTAAAGGGATCATGGCTCAGTGATTAGCACAATGCTGCACAGTGACTTGGTGGTTACCACAGTGCATCACAGTGGCTCAGTGGTTAGCACAGTACAGCTCGGTGGTTAGCACAGTGCAACACGCTCGCTGAGTGGTTAGTACAGTACAGTTCGGTGGTTCAGTGGTTAGCACAGCATGGTGGCTTAGTGGTTATCACAGTACAGCACAGTGGCTTGGTGGTTAGCATAGAACAACATGATGGCACAGGTGTTAGCACAGTGCAGCCTGGTGGCTGAGTGGTTATCACAGTACAGCACAGTGGCTCGGTGGTTAGCATAGAACAACATGATGGCACAGTGGTTAGCACTGCACGGTGGCTCAGTGGTTAGCACAGTGCAGCACAGTGGCTCGGTGGTTAGCATAGAACAACATGATGGCACAGGGGTTAGCACAGAGCTGCCTGGTAGCTGAGTGGTTATCACAGTGCAGCACAGTGGCTCAGTGATTGATTAGCATAGTACAACATGGTGGCTCAGTGGTTAACACAGTGCAGAACAGTGGCTCAATGATTAGCACTGTTGCCCTACAGAGCTGGGGTTCAGGGGTTCAAATTACACCCAGGACAACTTCTGCAAGAGTATTTTTTTATGTTCTCCCCGTATTTGCTTGGGTTTCCTCCTGGTACTCCTGTTTCTCTTACACTAAAAAAACCTTCTGAGAGGCTGTAGTGGTAACGTCCCTCATTAGAGAAAGGCACCATGAAGACTTAAACAATCGCTCAACTAACATTGAAATTTATTCTAAAGGGATCATGGGAAATGATCTAGGAAATGAGCTAGCGCCATCTACTGGATCTTCAATTTACATTCGACTCACTGAGCCTTGCAGTGAGAAAGGGATTAGAACCAAGTAGGTATTTATCAGTAGGCAGCTGTTTTGTGGTGTTGCCCCTCATCAGTTCAGAGCAGAATACTGGTCGGCTGGGATAGAGGCTCCTGGTATTAGGAATACAGTATCCTCCCCTGTGGTTATATTAATACCTGGAAACCCTAAAGAGGCTATAGCACTGTTGCTTTCTCTTGTTTGCAGGTGTTTCTCAGCACTCGGAGAGGAGCATTGGTGCTAAGTCGGCTGCTTGATCATGGATACCCATGGGACATCTGTTTTAATACCCGGTTTGAGACCTTCATCAGAAACACTCTCCCCATGTCCATTGCAGCCGCTTTAACTGAGGCAAAGATGAACAAGTGGTTTTGCCACGCTAATTACGGCCTCCAACCTGTTGATCGGTACAGTATATCGCTCAATTAACGATTCCTAAAGTTACTAATAATTCAAAAAGTGGTTATATATACTATATACTACTTTACTATATAACAGATGCCAATGCAGAGCACATGACTGCCTTTAAAAAAATGGACATTCCCTACTATATACAATAATTCACGTATGAGTTGACACTCACATGTGACCTTCTTACTTTACCAGAGGTCAAAGAATGATGAGGTAGCATTCTATGGGAGTTCCCGGTACAGGGAGCGCTGTGTTCTCTATTCTGTTCTATAGGAGTTCCCAGTACAGAGGAGCGCTGTGTTATCTCCATTCTGTTCTATGGGAGTTCCCGGTACAGGGGAGCGCTGTGTTCTCTCCATTCTGTTCTATTGGAGTTCCCAGTACAGGGGAGCGCTGTGTTCTCTCCATTCTGTTCTATGGAGTTCCCGGTACAGGGGAGCGCTGTGTTCTCTATTCTGTTCTATAGGAGTTCCCAGTACAGAGGAGCGCTGTGTTCTCTCCATTCTGTTCTATTGGAGTTCCCAGTACAGGGAGCACTGTGTTCTCCATTCACCTCTATGGGAGTTCCCATACAGAGAGCGCTGTGTTCTCCATTCTGTTCTATGGGGTCTCAGTATAGGGGAGCACTGTGTTCTATCCATTTGTTCTATGGGATTCCCAGTACAGGGAGCGCTGTGTTCTACCATCTGTTCTATGGGACTTCCCAGTACAGGGAGCGCTTGTGTTCTCCATTCTGTTCTATGGAGTTCCCAGTACAGAGGAGCGCTGTGTTCTATATTCTGTTCTATGGGAGTTCCCAGTACAGGGAAGCACTGTGTTTTCCATTCTAGATCTATGGAATTCCCAGTACAGGTGAACGCTCGTGTCATCCATTCTGTTCTATGCAGTTCCCAGTACAGGGGAGCGCTGTGTTCTCTATTCGTTCTATGGGAGTTCCCAGTACAGGGGAGCGCTGTGTTCTCTATTCTGCTCTATGGGAGTTCCCAGTACAGGCGAGCGCTGTGTTTTCCATTCTCCTCTATGGGAGTTCCCAGTACAGGGGAGCGCTGTGTTCTCCATTCTGTTCTATGGGAGTTCCCAGTATAGGGGAGCACTGTGTTCTCCATTCTGTTCTATGGGAGTTCCCAGTATAGGGGAGCACTGTGTTCTCTCCATTCTGTTCTATGGGAGTTCCCAGTACAGGGGAGCGCTGTGTTCTCTCCATTCTGTTCTATGGGAGTTCCCAGTACAGGGGAGCGCTGTGTTCTCTTCATTCTGTTCTATGGGAGTTCCCAGTACAGGGGAGCGCTGTGTTCTCTATTCTGTTCTATGGGAGTTCCCAGTACAGGGGAGTGCTGTGTTCTCCATTCTGTTCTATGGGAATTCCCAGTACAGGGGAGCGCTGTGTTCTCCATTCTGTTCTATGGGAGTTCCCAGTACAGGGGAGCGCTGTGTTCTCTCCATTCTGTTCTATGGGAGTTCCCAGTACAGGGGAGCGCTGTGTTCTCTCCATTCTGTTCTATGGGAGTTCCCAGTACAGGGGAGCGCTGTGTTCTCTCCATTCTGTTCTATGGGAGTTCCCAGTACAGGGAGCGCTGTGTTCTGAATTCTCCTCTATGGGAGTTCCCAGTACAGGGGAGCACTGTGTTCTCCATTCTCCTCTATGGGAGTTCCCAGTACAGGGAAGCGCTGTGTTCTCCATTCTCCTCTATGGGAGTTCCCAGTACAGGGGAGCACTGTGTTCTCCATTCTGTTCTATGGGAGTTCCCAGTACAGGGGAGCACGGTGTTCTCTCCAGTCTGTTCTATGGGAGTTCCCAGTACAGGGGAGCACTGTGTTCTCTGTTCTGTTCCATGGGAGTTCCCAGTACATGGGAGCGCTGTTTTCTGTATTCTGTTCTATGGGAGTTCCCAGTACAGGGGAGCGCTGTGTTCTGTATTTTGTTCTATGGGAGTTCCCAGTACAGGGGAGCGCTGTGTTCTGTATTCTGTTCTATGGGAGTTCCCAGTACAGGGGAGCGCTGTGTTCTCTATTCTGTTCTATGGGAGTTCCCAGTACAGGAGAGCGCTGTGTTCTCCATTCTGCTCTATGGGAGTTCCCAGTACAGGGAGCGCTGTGTTCTCCATTCTGTTCTATGGGAGTTTCCAGTACAGTGGAGCTCTGTGTTCTCCATTCTGTTCTATGGGAGTTCCCAGTACAGGGGAGCGCTGTGTTCTCTCCATTCTGTTCTATGGGGAGTGGAGTGATCGGCCATACTCAGAACTCACATAGAACAGAATGATGAGTCATATGCAAGCTTAATCGACTCTGCATTCTCAGGTGACTCTTTCGGGACCTGCCTCAGAGAGGGAGGTACAGGTTCCAGAGAAGGGACCCACGCCTATTACTGCACACTTTGACGGCATAACCTATTGATGTGCTGTCAAAGTCTGTGGTGGGAACCCTAAAAGTAGGTTATACTGTATAATAGTGGACCACATACAACAAGATTAAAAACCAATTGTATTCAATAATAATCATAATTCTAAATAAAAAATACATAAATACTGTACAGGTATAAAATAGGAGGTACATAGAAGAAGTAAACTGATGTGCCAAGTAGTAGATACAGTATGCTATGCATGTACAACAGCAAAGTATAATGCAACCAATATACACATAAGAAAGTAATAGTTAGGATATAAAAGTATAATACTCTACTGTATAGTATAGCAGGGCCAAAGACAGATCAGAAGGGATAACCCTCTTAAAATTCAGTGTTCTAAATAGGAGTTTGCCACCTAGCACAAGAGGACAGTGAATGTATGAAAAGCATATTTGTTACATGTTAGCCCTCCCGCTTCCTTCAGGAGACTCCCGGAAAACATAATGCAAAAGGGATGAGGTTAAGGCAAACCCGCCCCAAATATGGGCTTTTCCATCCAGATAGGGTGGTGTCATGAGAAGACCAGGGGCACTCCGGGGGGCATGGCTAAATCTCCCAGAATCGAGAGATTTAAAGGGGTTATCTCAACTCACTGCTTCATACAGCAAAGCAGCATTCTTTCATTTATGCATCCTATCACTTCCTGGTCAAGCTGTCTGTAATTAGCATATAAGCCCCATGTATTCAGACTTCTGCTAATTAGATAAGCAATCTCCTGCTCTGAGGTCCAGAGAATCTTCAGAGCTAAAGTAAACAGTAGTAATTAGTGTCTTTTGTCTGAAAGATCAGATACATTGGGTACGGAAAGTATTCAGACCCTTTTAAATTTGTCACTCTTTGTTTCATTGCAGCCATTTGGTAAGATCCAAAAAGGTTCCTTTTTTTGCTCATTAATGTACATTCTGCCCCCCCCTCCCACCCCATCTTGAAAGGAAAAAAAAACAGAAATGTAGATATTTTTGCAAATTTATTAAACAAGAAAAACTGAAATCTCACATGGTCATAAGTATTAAGACCTATTGCTCGGTATTGAGTTGAATCCCCCTTTTGAGCTAGTACAGCCAGGAGTCTTCTTGGGAATGATGCAACAAGTTCTTCACACCTGGATTTGGGGATCCTCTGCCATTCTTCCTTGCAGATCTCTCCGGTTTCCCCAGGTTGGATGGTGAACGTTGGTGGACGCCATTTTCAAGTCTCTCCAGAGATGCTCAATTTTGGGTTTAAAGGGCAGCGCTCTGTGCTGGGGCCAGTCAGGAATGGTCACAGGGTTGTCCTGAAGCCTCTGCTTTTTTATTTTAGCTGTGCGCTTAGGGTCAGTGTCTTGTTGGAAGATGAACCTTCGGCCCAGTATGAGGTCCAGAGCGTCTGGAAGAGGTTTTCATCCAGGATATTTCTGTACTAGGTCGCATTCATCTTCCCTTCAATTGCAACCAGTCGTCCTGTCCCTGCCCCCATGGCATGATGCTGCCACCACCATGTTTCACTGTTGGGATTGTATTGTGCAGGTGATGAGCAGGGCCTGGTTTTCTCCACCACTTACAATTAGCACCAAAAAGTTTAATCTTCGTCTCCTCAGACCAGAGAATCGTAGTTCTCATAGTCTGGGATCCTTCATGTGTTTTCTTGCAAACTGTATGTGGCTTTGATATGTCTTGCACTGAGGAGAGGCTTCCATCTGCGGCTTTCATATGTCTTGCACTGAGGAGAGGCTTCCGTCTGCGCTTTCATATGTCTTGCACTGAGGAGAGGCGTCCGTCTGCATGTTTCCTATGTCTTGCACTGAGGAGAGGCCTCCGTCTGCAGCTTTCACATGTCTTGCACTGAGGAGAGGCTTCCCTCTGCGGCTTTCCCAGGTCTTGCACTGAGGAGAGGCTTCCCTCTGCGGCTTTCCCAGGTCTTGCACTGAGGAGAGGCTTCCCTCTTTCGGGTTCCTATGTCTTGCACTGAGGGGAGGCTTCCTCTGCGGCTTTCATGTGTCTTGCACTGAGGAGAGGCTTCTGTCTGCGGCTTTCATGTGTCTTGCACTGAGGAGAGGCTTCCGTCTGCGGCTTTCATATGTCTTGCACTGAGTAGAGGCTTCCGTCTGCATCTTTCCTATGTCTTGCACTGAGGAGAGGCTTCCGTCTGCGGCTTTCCTATGTCTTGCACTGAGGAGAGGCTTCCATCTGCGGCTTTCCTATGTCTTGCATTGAGGAGAGGCTTCCGTCTGCAGCTTTCCTATGTCTTGCACTGAGGAGAGGCTTCCGTCAGCGGCTTTCATATGTCTTGCACTGAGGAGAGGCTTCCGTCTGCGGCTTTGATATATCTTGCACTGAGGAGAGACTTCCGTCTGCGGCTTTCATATATCTTGCACTGAGGAGAGGCTTCCGTCGGCCGCACTCTGCCATAAAGCCCCGACTGCTGGAGGCTGCAGTGATAGGTGACTTATTGAACTTTCTCCCATCTCCCTCCTGCATCTCTGGAGCTCGGCCACAGTGATCTTGGGCTTCTTCTTTACCTCTCTCACCAAGGTTCTTCTCCCATGATTACTTAGTTTGGCTGGACGGCCAGGTCGAGGAAGAGTTGTGGTCGTCCCAAACTTGTTCTATTTAAGGATTATGGGGCCACTGTGCTCTTAGGAACCTTGAGTGCTGCAGAAATTCTTTTGTAACCTTGGCCAGATCTGTGCCTTGCCACAATTCTGTTTCTGAGCTCCTTGGGCAGTTCCTTAGACCTCATGATTCTCATGTGCTCTGACATGCACTGTGAGGTCTTATATAGACAGGTGTCCAATCAGTATAATTAAACACAGCTGGACTCCAGTGAAGGAGTAGAACCATCACAAGGAGGATCAGAAGGAAATGGACAGCATGTGAGTTAAATATGAGTGTCACAGCAAAGGGTCTGAACACTTTCCGTACCTACTGTAACACACAAGCTCTTAGGCTGCCTGCAGTTCTGTGTGATGTGTGATGACCTCACTCCCTGCTATCAGATAAGACAAACAGCAGGGGAGAACAAGCAAACAGGTCGGTAACTAGAGAAACTTGAGAGCCCTCAGAAGGTGATAAAATCACTTGTAGCTCCTCAACAAACAAAAAATGAACAAAGCAATATATTTGCAAAACGTCTTACTTTAATTTTCCCTACATGTTGAAAGCTAATCTTTGTAGTGAGACAACCCCTTTAAGGTCAGCAAATTTGATGCAAAGAGACAAAATGGAGACAAAAATCTTCTTTTCCGGTAACTGCCAGGGTTCTATATCATGAACCTTTAATGATGTCTTCTATATTCACATCTGAATAACATTTTACCAGACTGGATAATTTGAGAACATATGGTGACTCAGTGGTTAGCATGATGCAGCATGGTGGCTCAGTGATTAGCACAATGCAATACAGTGGCTCAGTGGTTAGCACAGTGCAGCATGGTGCCTCAGTAGTGAGCACAGTGCAGCATAGTGGCTCAGTAGTGAGCACAGTGCAGCATGGTGGCTCAGTGGTTATCACAGTGCAGCATGGTGCCTCAGTAGTGAGTACAGTGCAGCATGGTCGCTCAGTAGTGAGCACAGTGCAGCATAGTGGCTCAGTGGTTAGCACAGTGCAGCACAGTGGCTCAGTGGTTAGCACAGTGCAGCACGATGGCTCAGTGATTAGCACAATGCTTCACAGTGGCTCAGTGGTTAGCACAGTACAGCTCAGTGGTTAGCACAGTGCAACGCTCTTGCTGAGTGGTTAGTACAGTACAGTTCGGTGGTTCAGTGGTTAGCACAGTACAGCTCGATAGCTTACTGTTTAGCACAGTGCATCACAGTATCTCAGTGGTTAGCACAGTACAGCTCAGTGGCTCGGTGGTTAGCACAGTGCAACACACTGGCTGAGTGGTTAGTACAGTACAGTTCGGTGGTTCAGTGGTTAGCATAGTACAGCTCGGTAGCTTACTGGTGAGCACAGCACGGTGGCTCAGTGGTTAGCACTGTGCAGAACAGTGGCTCGGTGGTTAGCATAGAACAACATGATGGCGCAGTGGTTAGCACAGTGCAGAACAGTGGCTCGTGATTAATTAGCATAGTACAACATGGTGGCTCAGTGGGTAACACAGTGCAAAACAGTGGCTCAATGATTACCACTGTTGCCCTACAGAGCTGGGGTTTGGGGTTACACTCAGGACAACTTCTGCAAGAGTATTTCTTTATGTTCTCTCTGTGTTTGCTGCGGTTTCCTCCTGGTACTCCTGTTTCTCTTACCTCCCAAAAAAACCTTCTGATAGATGAACCTGAGCCCCAATGGGTAGAGGAATCAATGTGAATGATGACAATCTTTGTACTGCGCTGTGGAATATAACAGCGCTATATAAATGAATATAATAGATAAACTTAGCAGGATCTACATTGTAGAAGATAATCAATTTTACCGTGTTTTATTGTTTCTATTTATAGGACACAATTTAAAGAGCCCTTGATCAACGATGATCTGCCGAGCCGTATAATATGTGGGTTTGTAACGGTGAAACCGCACGTGGTAGACTTCACTGAGACCGGTGCAGAATTTGACGATGGATCAGTTGAGGAGAACATTGATGTTGTCATCTTTGCGACAGGATATAACTATTCGTTTCCATTCCTGGACGAATCGGTCGTCAAAATGGAGAAACACAAAACCATCTTGTACAAAAACATTGTCCCTCCCACATTAGAGAAGCCGACACTGGGCGTCATTGGCCTCATTCAACCGCTTGGACCAATAATGCCCACAGCAGAGATGCAGGGACGTTGGCTCACCAGAGTGTTTAAAGGTAAGAATAACTAGTAGTATAATGTTGTACCGTGTTAGCCACAGAAAGTAGAAGCGTGAAGAAATTAGGCAATACCTTTTAGAGGCTAACTGAGTATATTTGATGGTGAGCTTTCCAGAGTACTAGCTCCCTTCTTCAGACATGATGTTATACAAGATACTGAACATTTACAGACTTTTTATACACAACAGACATGGACCTTCAAAGGATCTTAGAATTATTAAAAATAACAAAATGCAATAAAAGCAGAGCAGTCATTTACAACAGGTCAAGAAATCAACAATCTGGAAACTTGTGAGGCATGACGGAGGGGTCAGTAATTCATCTTATCTCTTAGCTATCAGGTTTGATTTCTGGTCCTCACAGTTGACACATAGTTTCATAGTTTCATAGTTTGTAAGGCTAAAAAAAGACAAGTCGTCCATCTAGTTCAGCCTGTTGTGCAAAGGTGTTGATCCCAGAGGAAGGAAAAAACCCCCAATGAGGTCCTCGTTTTGGGGAAAAAATTTTCCTTCCGACCCCAAATCTGGCAATCGGGAAAAAACCCTGGATCACGACCCCTTCCAGAATCCTAGACACTATAACTTTTTTTAATTTATTACGTTCCAGAAATGAAAATCCAAACCCTTTTTGAACTTGTTATTGAATTCACCATGACCAGTCCCTCTGGGAGAGAATTCCATAGTTCTCACTGCTCTTCAGTAAAGAATCCCTTTCTATGTTTATGTAGAAAACTTTCGTTCCTCAAGACGTAGAGGATGCCCCCCTTGTTCTAGATACAGCCCTGTTTTATAAAAAAATCTTGGGAGAGATCTCTATATTTGACCTTTGAGTATTTAAACATATTTATTATGTCCCCCCCGAAAACCTTCTTTTCTCTAAACAAAATAACCCCAATCTGCCAATCTTTCTGTGTACTGTAGTCCACCAGTCCTTTTATTATTTTTTGTTGCCCGCCTTTGTACCTGTTCAGCTCTACAATGTCTTTCCTGTGCATGGTGCCCAAAACTGTCCAAAAATATTCCATGTGTGGTCTAACCAGTGACTTGTATAGTGGGAGAATAATGTTCTCATCATGTGCATCTATGCCCCTTTTAATGCACCCCATGATCCTATTTGCTTTGGCTGCTGCTGCCTGACACTGGCTGCTACAATTAAGTTTACTGTCCAACCAGATTCCCAAGTCCTTCTCCATGTCATTTTACCCGTGTTTTTCCATTTAACATTTTAATCATGTAATGGATTTTTTCTTCCCCATGTGCATAACCTTGCATTTATCAGTGTTAAACCTCAATCTGCCATTTCCCTGCCAGGCCTCCAACTTTCCAGATCCCTTTGTAATAAAATATTATCCTCTATTGTGTTGATTACTTTACAGAGCTTAGTATCGTCTGCAAAGATCGATATTCTACTGTGTAATACCTGTGTAAGATCATTAATGAAAATGTTAAAGACATGAAGCTGGCATGGATATTTAGCCCATTTTGCAGAGTTTGAAATTTTTGCATTAATTTAAATTCCCATTCCTGTCTCTCCCTCTGCATCTAAAAATGTCCCATTAAAACCATAATCTTCAAGTCTTCAAGGTAAGAATAAGCAATTCATGAGCACCTGGGTTTAGAAAAGATGTACTTAGGCACTTGATGGGATCTGGTAGTAATTGTAATTGATGGCTCTTAGGTACATTTACTTGTTTTGGTAGTCTAATATTGAATATCCTGTTAAGGGAGTGTTCTCATCTTGCTGTTTAACGGAGCATGCACTTCATAGGCAGCTTGAGACTCCCACTTCAGGCTATGGGTAGTTACACAGCTTCAGCTTCCTTCTTCCTTTTCAGGCTGTGGGCGGTTCTACTGCTTCAGGTTCACACTTATTGATAAGGCTGTGGGTGGTTCTACAACTTCAGGCTCCCACTTCCTGTTCAGGCTGTGGGTAGTTCTAAAGCTTCAGGCTCTCACTTCCTGTTCAGGCTGTGGGTGGTTCTACAACTTCAGGTTCCTACTTCCTGTTCAGGCTGTGGGCGGTTCTATAGCATCAGGTTCAGACTTCCTGTTTAGGCTTTTTGCAGATATACATCTTCAGGATCCCACTTCCTTTTCAGGCTGTGGGTGGTTCTACAGCTTCAGTCTCCCACTTGGTGTTCAGGCTGTGGGTCATTAAACAGCTTCAGGCTCCCACTTTCTGCTCAGGCTCTGGGTGGTTCTACAGCTTCAGGTTCCTATTTTCTGTTCAGGCTGTGGGCAGTTCTACAGCTTTAGGTTCCTACTTCCTTTTCAGGCTGTCGGTGGTTTTACAGCTTCAGGTTCCTACTTTCTGTCAGGTTTTGGGTGTTCTAAAGCTTCAGGCTCCCACTTCCTGTTCAGGCTGTGGGTGGTTCTACAGTTTCAATTTTCCACTTCCTGTTCAAGCTGTGGGCAGTTCTATAGCTTCAGGTTCAGACTTCCTGTTGAGGCTTTTGGCAGATATATGTCTTCAGGATCCCACTTCCTTTTCAGGCTGTGGGTGGTTCTACAGTTTCTGGCTCCCACTTGGTGTTCAGGCTGTGGGTGGTTCTACAGTTTCTGGCTCCCACTTGGTGTTCAGGCTGTGGGTCATTATACAGCTTCAGGCTCCCGCTTCCTGTTCAGGCTCTGGGGGGGTTCTACAGCTTCAGGCTCCAACTTCCTGATCAGGCTGTGAGCAGCTCCACAGCTTCAGGCTCCCAATTCCTGTTCAGGCTGTAGGTGGTTCTACAGTTTCATGCTCCCACTTTCTGTTCAGGCTGTAGGCAGCTCTACAGCTTCAGACACCCACTTCCTGTTCAGGCTGTAGGTGGTTTTACCTCTCCAGGCTCCCACTTCCCATTCAGGTTGTGGACGGTTCTACAGCTTCCGACTTCCTTTTCTTGTTTAGGATGTGACTGTGCGATGAGGAACAATTAAAAAAACAATCCCTTGGTCCTTAAGGGCTTAGTATTCATGAAAGGCTTATGATACTTCTCTTCTGTTTTCTGTTCCCTTACCATGTACTAGGCTTTGTCATCTTAACATCTTGTTTACCATTTTTTTTTTTACCTTAGGACTTTGCCCATTTCCTCCATTAAATATCATAATGGATGACATTGCAGCGAAAAACCAAATCTTTTTGAAAAGGTACAGTATGTGATCACTAACCCCTTACCGTCACAGCTACTTTTAACCTATATGACAAAGTCCCATTTATGAAATCTGACGCGTGTCACTTTATGTGGGAATAAATTTTTGATACTTTTAACTATCCATGTGATTCCGAGATTTTTTTTTGTACAATTGTTGTTTATTTGTGAAAAATATCAAATATAAATATCAAAATATTGCAAATTTTTTTAAAGTTAAATAATTTCTGGGTGTGAGAGCAATAGTAATGCCACACAAAATAGTTTATAACTGGCATCTACTGTAGGTTGGCATAATTTTTAAATGTCTTTATTTTTTACGTCATTAAGCGGCTTATAAATTTAGTACTAATTTTTCACAGTTTTCAGAAAGTTTGCAACTTAGATTTTTTAGGGATCAGTCCAGTTCTGACTTGGCTTTGAGGGGTCTGTATGTTAAACACCCCCATAAATGACTCCAACCAAAAAACTATATCCCTTAAAGTGTTAATGACAGCATTTGGAGGTGAAATTTCAAAATTTCCCTTTTTTTGAGGATTTTCAATTTGTATCCATTATTCACTGGAACACGGTAGATGATAACAGGGAGCCCAACTTAATATTGATTCCCCCAATTCTGTTTTTTTTAGAGGTATCCCATATGTGGCCCTCGTGCGCTATTTGTCTCAACCACAAGCCCCAGAATAGGAGGAGCACCTACCAGACTCTGAGGTCTCATTTTCATTACGATTTTCTTTAGGCGCCAGTTCAGGTTTGCGGACACCCTAAGGTGCTAAAACTTAATAAACACCCCTAAAAAGACCCCATATTGGAAACTACACCCCTTACCTACATTGGACGTATCCATACGTCCTGATGAGGGTAAGCGGCTTTGAAGTGGGATTGTGGCATGATCCCACTACACAGCCGCCGGGTGATAGCGGCTAATTGAAGCTAAAACCCGGCGGTTACATCGTGCCAGCGCTCTATAAGCCCATGGCAGCATCTAAATCACTGAGAAACGGTTCCTCACTGCAATCGGGACATCAGCGGGGAAATTGCTGAGTCCCGATCACCAAACATGGCAGCGGGAAGTCTTGTGAAGGCCTCCATTGCTACCATGTTTTGAATTTCCCCACTTTCGACCCCAGGCAGGAAGTGGGGAAACTGCCATCTTTGTGCATCTTAAGGCATTGTATATGCAATGCATTATGCCATATAAATGATCGCACCCCCTAGTGGTGAAGCGCCCTGAGGGGACTCAAAGTTGAAGTAATAAAAAAAGTTTTAAAGTGTAAAAAAAATAAAAAAGTATTAAAAGTTCAAATCACCCCCATTTCGCCATTTTACAAATAAAAAAATAAAATAATAAAAAAGTTCCCCATATTTGGTATCGCCGCATGTATCACATGTGCTGAACACCGTGGAAGGAAAAAATTCCAAACGCCAAATTGCGGAGGTTTTTTGTCATTTCACGTCCTATAAAAATTGGAATAAAAGTGATCAAAGAAGTCCCATGTATTCCCAACTGGTAGCAAAGAAAAGTGCACTTCAGCCCGCAAAAAATGCCTCTCACTGACATCCGTAGGTGTTAGTACCAAAAAGCTAGTGGTCGCAGGAAATGGCGCGCGGCACAAATTCACAGTAAAACAGAAAATGTTTGCAATTTTTTAATGGTATTAAAACATGACAGAAACCCTACATGTTTGGTATTGCCGGATACGTATAATACTGTAGAAAACAGATTACATGTAATTTTTACCAAAAATTGAACGCTGTCAAAAAAACATTTTTTTTTCCACATTTTGACCCACTTAGAATTTTTTTGCGGTTTCCCAGTATATTCTATGGTAATATCAATGAAACCATTAGAAAGTACATCATGTCCCGCAAAATAAAAGCCCTCATATTTCTATGTGGAAAAATGTAAAAGTTATGGCTTTCAGAAGGCAAGGAGGAAAAAAATTTAGAGCCATATTATTATGACCGTCAGTCAGGAAAGGGTTAAGGAATATATCCAGGGGTATAGTGAGTATATCAACCCCTCAGGTGTTTCTGGTATTTTTTGTTAGGATTTTCACAAGGAATCCTGGAAAAGAAAAGCACCCCAAAATGTATTCAACACCCCTCAGGGAACTAACCTAGCGCTGTATTGTGTGTTTTGGGGGAACAAGTGTTCTACAGTTTTTGTAGCATTTTGCCATGAAAATGGGGAAAAAAACGCAGTTCCGCCAATGTTCTTGGGATTCTTTTTTTACAACGTTTTGTGTGGGTTAAAAGTAAATGATGGAAAAACGATTACTATGTGGTGGGTACAATTACAATGATATAAGTTATATAGTATTTTATGTTTTACACAATAGAAATGTGTTTGTAAAAAATTGCGTTTTTATGTTGTCAAACTCTGACAGCCATAATATTTTGATTTTTTCGTATATGGAGCTGTGTCAGGGCTTGTTTTTTTGCAGGATATGTTGACGTGTTCATTTGCTCCGTTTTGGGGTGCATATGACACTTTGATCGTTCTTTTCCGAGATTTTTGGAAGGCAGAATGAACAAAATACAGAAATCCTGGTAATGTTTTTTTTTTTCTTACAGCTGTCACCGTGCGGTATAAATGACAAGCTAGCTTTACTCAGCAGGTCTATATGATTACCGATACCTAATTTATATATTTTTATATTATTTTTATATGTTTTACTACTTTTACACAATAAAAACATATTTTAAAAAACTAATTTTTGCATCACCATAGCCTGAAAGCCATATTTTTTTTACATTTTTCTCTGTATGGAGCTGTGTAGGGGCTTGTTTTTTGTGGGATGAGTTGACATTTTTATTGTTACCATTTTTGGGGGGAAATGACTTTTTGATTGCCTTTAAAACCATTTTTTCAGAGGTAAGGTGAATTCCACTTTTATTTTTTACAGTGCTCAGCATACAGTATTCTTGACATGCTAGTTTTACTCTGTATGTCGATATGATTATGACTATAGTCGGTGGGTGCGGTGCATGTCTTCTTTCTGCAGTGACGTCTGGAGAGGAGTTCTGCGGCTCCCAGTGCTGAAGCTGTATTAGGAAGAGAGCTGTAGTTAATAGCTCTTTTCCTAGAGCAGTCTATGCAAGCGATCCCCGGCACTTAACCCTTTGATTGCTGTGCTCAATGACTGGGGCATAATCGAAGGGCTTTCCCCTGCTCCAACAGGTCATTGGCACTCCCAGTGACCCGACAGAGCCCGGAGAACATCCGTACAGTCAGCCCTGTATAGCAAACCTGCTGTCAGAGCACACTGTGAGCTGCCCTGACTGCTGCCTATGTCAGACTGACACAGAATATATAAGTATTAGCATATATGAATATGCTATTACATTATTAAGTGTAAAAAGAAAAATTGTTAAATAGCTATCCCTTCATGGGATTATAAAAAAAGGTAAAAAGCAAATTGTATATAAAAAAATAAAATAAAATAAAAATAAATATTTAATAAAAAATGATTCTGCCTACATTGCACACAAAAAAACACCTACGGAAATTAGGGGCGACATGTATGATTTTTGGTGTCCAGGCGCCATTTTTTAATGCACACATTAGTAATGTAGAATGCACCTGAATCTATGAACCTGTTCTATGGGTCATAGATTTAGCGCTTTCTAGCTATAAAATGACACTTCTGGCTCAGGTAAACCACTTTTAAAGTGCTCTACCTGTTCCAGTAGTAATGCGCCTGGATTTGCTTCACTGAAGCAATAAATGTGTAGCTTCATACAGTTGCAGTGCGCCCCATCTCACGCACGCCCGTCAATCTCAGACGCATTACAAAGTGCTACGGGTGCTCTGTAATGCGCCTGATATTGGAGTGCGGCCTGGTTTTAAAAATTAGAAAAAACCGGGGTTTTCCCATAGTTTTTTTAGCAAACCAAAATTTTGCCGGGCCCTCTGGCGCCAGCCCCGTTAAATTCATGTCCCCCTAGGTACCCCAACAACCTAAAAAACCTTTTAAAATTTAAATTCAAAACAGGTTATTTAGGGGGGAAATGGGGAGCGGTTTTTAAAAAAAGGTGAAAAAAAATCTGCAGTAATTTACCGTACATACTCACATTTTTTATGCTGAAAAAGTCTCCCTCGGCTTACACTCGAGAAAATTATGTTTTTACATTTCTATGTTTTTTAAAAATTACAAATTTCCCTTTCACCCTTAAAAAGTGCGGCTTTTCCCAAGGCCCTGTGATGTTTGTAAAACCACGGGGGGAAGGGGGGTCATGTGACACTGATAAA
Source organism: Phyllomedusa bahiana (assembly GCA_025379985.1). Taxonomy (NCBI): domain Eukaryota; kingdom Metazoa; phylum Chordata; class Amphibia; order Anura; family Hylidae; genus Phyllomedusa; species Phyllomedusa bahiana. Next base: position 21,228 of record JAODAL010046642.1, read on the forward strand.
GTCTATGGAGAATTCTGGGGACTGGTTTGAAATTTTACTGCGGATGAGCTGTGTATGTTTGTTTTTTGTGCCTGCAGCTGAGCTGTGTGTAATTTGCTTGTTTAGCAGAGCTTTAAAGTGTGTAATTTTGGGATTTAGCTTAGTGTGTGTTTGTGCATTTTAGCTGGTGAGGGGGGGTAATGTGCGTTTTAGCGAGCCTTTGTGTGTAAAAGTGCGGGGGGTAGCGGGCCTTATGTGTGTAATGTGCATTTTTTTGCTTAGCTGGTGTAATGGGCATATAGCTTTGTGTGTTTTTGTAATGTGCTTTTAGCTGAGCTTTAGTGTAATGTGGGGTGTAAATAGAGGGGGATGTGTGTAAGTGCATGTTGGGTGGGGCTTTGTGTGTAAAAAAGGGATGTAGCTGAGCTGAGGTAATGTGGAAAAATAGCTGAGCTTTTGTGTGTAATGGTATTTTTTTAGCTGAGGGTGTGGTTTAAATGTGCATGTAGCTAGCTGAGGGTGATATTTCGGTTTTAGTAGAGGGGTTTTGTTTTTTAATGTGCATGTAGCCCGAGCTGAGTGTTTAAAATGGGTTTTTAGTAGAGGGTATGTGTGTAATGTGCTGTAGCTGAAACTGGGGTGGGAATGTGAAAGTAGTAGAGGCTTATGTGTGTAATTTGCAGGAGGGTGAAACTGGTGTTAAAAAATGCGTTTTAGTAGAGGCTTATGTGTGTAATGTGCATGTAGCTGAGCTGAGTGTAATGTGCATGTAGTAGAGGCTTATGTGTGTAATGTGCATGTAGCTGAGCTGTGTGTAATGTGTGTTTAGCAAAGCCTTATGTGTGTAATATGCCTGTCCCTCTCTAGACTTATACTCGAGTCAATAAGTTTCCCCAGTTTTTTGTGGTAAATTTAGGTGCCTCGGCGTATATTCGGGTCGGCTTATACTTAAGTATATACAGTATATGTAAACGTAAACTATGTCCCCAAATAGACTCCTGCAACCACAGCTTTAGCTTTGTAACTTTATTGTCTTCATTAAAATGACTTAACATAGCGTATTATTTATATAGCTTAGTTCCAGCTTGATACCGCCTTCTTAGAAATTTTTTTTTGCATGCATACAAACATAGGTAAATACCTTACAGTAGCACAGAGTAGCACAGACAGCCCGGGTGGCCCGCAATCACTGCTGACATGCCAATATTCATCCATTTATTGAAGCAGAAAATGTGACTCTTCAGAAAGGGCAACCCTATACCAAATATCGAAGATCCACTTCCAATACTGTCATAAAATTTGAGAGCTTTTCTGACAGTTAAACTTGATTAATTGATTAATAGAGGTGCAGTGACATCCGTCTGCTCTGGGGCCCAATACACAGTAGGGTTAGCGAGGTGCGGTGACTTTGTCTGCTCCGGGGCCTATACACAGAAGGTTTAGCGAGGGGGCAGTGACATCCGTCTGCTCCGGGGCCTCATACACAGTAGGGTTAGCAAAGGTGCAGGGACATCCGTCTGCTCCGGGGCCTCATACACAGTAGGGTTAGCAGAGGTGCAGTGACATCCGTCTGCTCCGGGGGGGGCATTTCACAGTAGGGTTAGCAGAGGTGCAGTGACATCCGTCTGCTCCGGGGCCTATATACAGTAGGGTTAGCAGAGGTGCAGTGACATCCGTCTGCACCGGGCCCCATACACAGTAGGGGTTTGCAGAGGTGCAGTGACATCCGTCTGCTCTGGGGCCTCATTTCACAATAGGGTTAGCAGAGGTGCAGTGACATCCGCCCGCTCCCGGGGGCCCCTTTCACAGGAGGGGGTTTGCAGAGGTTTCAGTGACATCCCTCTGCTCCCGGGGCCCCATACACAGGTAGGGTTAGCAGAGGTGCAGTGACATCCGTCTGCTCCGGGGCCCATACACAGTGGGGTTAGAAGAGGTGCAGTGACAACCGTCTGCTTCATACACAGTAGAGTTAGCAGAGGTGCAGTGACATCCGTCTGCTCCATAACTGTGGGTTAGCAGAGGTGCAGTGGCATCTGTCTGCTCCAGGGGCCCCATACCAGTAGGGTTTGCAGAGGTGAAGTGGCATCTGTCTTTCTCCGGGGCCCATACACAGTAGGGTTAGCAGAGGTGCAGTGGCATCCGTCTGCTCCAGGGCCCCATACACAGTAGGGTTAGCAGAGGTGCAGTGACATCTGTTCTCCAGGGCCCAATACACAGTAGGGTTAGCAGAGGTTCAGTAACATCCGTCTGCTCCGGGGCCCCATACACAGTAGGGTTAGCAGAGGTGTAGTGACATTGTGTGCTCCGGGGCCCCATACACAGTAGGGGTTAGCAGAGGTTGCAGTGAAAATCCGTCTGCTCCGGGGCCCCATACACAGTAGGGTAAGAGAGGTGCGGTGACATCCGTCTGCTCCGGGGCCCCCTACGCAGTAGGGGTAGCAGAGATGCAGTGACATCCGTCTACTCGGGGCACCTACACAGTTGGGTTAGCAGAGGTGCAGTGACATCTGTCTGTCGGGGCCCCATACACGTAGGGTTAGCAGAGGTGCAGTGACATCGTCTGCTCGGGGCCCATACACAGTAGGGTTAGCAGAGATGCAGTGACATCCGTCTACTCTGGGGGCCCCATACACAGTAGGGTTAGCAGAGGTTTCAGCGACATCCGTCTGCTCTGGGGCTCCATTAAAAGTAGGGTTAGCAGAGGGGCGTGACATCCCTCTGCTCCGGGGCCCCATACACAGGGGGTTAGCAGAGGTGCGGTGACACGTTGCTCCAGGGCCCCATAACAGTAGGATTAGCAGGATGCAGTGGGCATCCGTTGCTCCGGGGCCCATACACAGTAGGGTTAGCAGAGATGCAGTGACTTCCGTCTGTCCCGGGGGCCCCCTACACAGTAGGGTTAGCTGCGGTGCGGTGACATCCGTCTGCTCCGGGGGCCCATACACAGGAGGGTGCGCGGAGGTGCGGTGTTCTCCGTCTGCGCCGGGGCCCCATACACAGTAGGTTAGCAGAGGTGCAGTGCCATCTGTCTGCTCCGGGGCCCCATACACAGTGGGTTACCAGAGGTGCAGTGAGATCCGTCTGCTCCAGGGCCCCATACACAATAGGGTTAGCAGAGGTGCAGTGACAAAATTTCTCCCATGAGTAATTGATGGTTATTAAGGCCATTTCCTATTTATCTATATGTTATCTTTCTGTATTTGATTCACAACAGGTTTGGAACCACAAGAGAGAACCGTTTACAGGTGGATTTTATTGAATACATGGATGAATTGGCGTCTGACATTGGAGCGAAGCCCAATATTCTGGGATTGTTTCTGCATGATCCTCGCCTGGCTGGGCACTTTTCTTCGGTACTTGTACGCCAATGCATTTCCGATTGGTTGGCCCCCGGGAAGTGGAGCCCTGCCAGGAAACATATCTTGACGACAATGGATCGAGTTCTAAAGCCGACAAAGACTCGTGTTGTAAAAAGAAAGGAATCAAGTTTCTTATCCGTTACCAAAGTCCTCGGAGCTCTGTGTGTCTTGGCAGTGTTTGTGGCCGTGGTTATGTTCAAATGTTGAACAATGAGATGTAAATGGAACTTGGGCTATTATCAATGTGCTTCATATGATGTGATTTGAGAAGAAGCTTAAAGGGGTTGTCTGATTTGGAATCCTTTTCTTTCAAAATTAGGAAAATTTCACTCCAGGGTATTATATGGATATTGTAAACGATGAGGGCCTGATATGGCTGTTTAAAGGGGTTGTCTCACTACATTGATTCATCTTACCTCAGTCCTGTTTTCTTGGTTTCATTTTGAATTCAGGGGCGTGTTTACTGGCTTCCACTAGGCTGCAGTAGAAGCCAGGTCTGTAGCTATAGCAACCCCCGGGTGGCAGCCTTTTAGGAGATATTAAAAGGTCTGTAGCTATAGCAACCAGTGCTGGCAGCTATCAGGAGGATCAAACAGGTCTGTAGCTATAGTAACCAGTGCTGGCAGCCTATCAGGAGAGATCAAACAGGTCTGTAGCTATAGCAACCAGTGCTGGCAGCCTATCGGGAGAGATGGAACAGGTCTGTAGCTATAGGAACCAGTGCTGGCAGCCTATCAGGAGAGATCAAACAGGTCTGTAGCTATAGCAACCAGTGCTGGCAGCCTATCAGGGGGAGATCAAAGGTCTGTAGGGATGGACCGTGCTGGCAGCCTATAGGAGAATCAAACAGGGCTGTAGTTAGCAACAGTGTGGCGCCCATGAGGAGAGATTGAACAGGGCTGTAGCTATAGTGACCTGAGGAGCTGATGCAGCCCATACAAGAGGGGATATTTAGAAATAGGTAGGACACTGTTAATGGACATATATTGCAAAGTGACTTGTTTTTGCAAGATCTTTAACATAATAAGCAGCGATCCTTGTAGTGAGACAACCCCTTTAATGCTCTTTTTCACCAATAGGGGAAGTGAGCACACAGCAGGCCAGCATATTATTGGGAGACCTTTCTATATTATCCATGAGGACAACCTATTTACAGGTACATCAGAAATTGTTCAATTACTTTCCAAAATTGCATTGGGCTTGTGCACTAGATGGTGGGAAGTAATGTTATGCTTTGGATTTGGGTTAAAGTCAAATTAGGGAAAAAAGTAACTGCACCGCTCAATCACTAAATAAATTAAAATTGGCTAGGGATTTTTAACTGGTTTGCGGACTTCGTGATGATCCCATTACCCCAGTCCCCCAGCTGACCAGTTTTCTTTCCTGTCAACTTTTCTGTAAATTTTTGCTGTGGGAGGTGGGTCAAACCCCCAAATTTTATCAATTTGTGCACTAAAAACCTTCATTTTATACTTTACTCTAATACAATTTAAATTTTTCATGAATTTGTTGATGGTATGAGTTTTAGTGCCAGCTGATTTGACCTGGTTGAAGGACTTGTTTTGTCCCCATTACCGCCAGTCCTCGTTGATCGGCTTGTTACTTTCCAACTTTTTGATGTGTTATTGCTGTGGTAGGTGGGCAACACAAATTTTATCAATTTGTGCCAAAAAAACCCTTTTTTTATACTTTTACTAAAACAAATTTTTTTTTTCAGGAAATTTGTTAATGGTGTAAGTTTTGGTGCCAGCTGGCACTGCTGTATATAAAATTTTTCCTTTTCGTTCTTTGAACTTTGCATGTGCCCTCCCAACCAATGTCACCCAAAAAGGGTCACTCTCCCGTTTTTTTTTTTTCCTTATTTTATGCAATGGCTTTTAGGGAACTTTTGTGCAGTAGTTTGTTTCCTGCAGCTAATAGGAATTTTGGCTGTGAAAGTCTGTTGATCACATGATTGCTCTCTGATTAGTAAAAGGGCATGTGGGTGACATGTATGAATGGGGCTGCCCCCGTTTTTGGTGTACTTTGAGCCAAAAAAAGTATGAACAGGTGCACTCCAAACTTTGGGCGATAATACAAAGGGCACTTTTTGTGTCTTGGGGGGGTTTGGGGGCGTTGCACCCACATTCATGGCATAGACATTTATGATTATTTTACGCCAAATCTAGGGCAGAACAGTTGAACACCAGACCCGGGGTAAAGGTGGGCCCCGACCCCGATGTGGGATTGGTTACAGCCCCGTATGTTGACTGAGAAAAACAGCCGGGCGGGTAAAGGTGGTGCCCGAGCCAGACTTGTGGTATTGGCTCTACACTGCCGTATGTATGACCTGAGAAGAACCCCGACCAGGGGGGAAAGGTGGTGCCTGAGCCAGACTTGTGGTATTTGGGTCTACACTGCCCGTATGTATGACCTGCGAAGAACAGACCAGGGTAAAGGTGGTGCCTGAGCCGATTGTGGTATTGGCTCTACATGACCTGTATGTTGACCTGCGAAGAACAGACCCGGGTTAAAGGTGGTGGGGAGCCAGACTTTTGGTTTGGCTTCACTGCCCCGTTTTATGACCCGCAGAAGAACGCCAGACCCGGGTAAAAAGGTGGTGCTGAGCCAGACTTGTTGGGGATTGGGTCCCCAAGCCCTGTATTATGACCGCAGAAGAACGGACCCGGGTAAAGGTGGTCCTGGCCGCTTGTGTATTGGTCTAATGCCTGTTTAGACCTCAGAAGAACGACCCGGGTAAAAGGGGGTGCTGAGCCCGACTGGGTATTGGTTTAAATGCCTGTATGATGACCCGCAGAAGAAAGGGGCCGGGTAAAGGTGGGCCGAGCCAGAAAATTTTTGGGTTTTTGGTCTACCTGCCCTGTAGTATGACCTGCAGAAGAAAAGCCCCGGTAAAGGTGTGTGAGCCAGCTTGTGGGTATTGGTCTACAATGCCTGTTGTTGACCTGCAGGAGAAACGAAGGGTTTTAAAGGTTGCCGGGGCCAGACTTGTGGTATTGGTCACATGCCCCGTATTTTGGGCAGAGAAAAACCCAGACCCGGTAAAGGTGGTGCTGAGCCGATTGTGGTATTGGCTTACAACCCTTTTTTTGTTGACTGCAGAAAAACAGACCAGGGTAAAGGTGGTGCCTGGCCAGACTTTTGGTATTGGCTCTACATGCCCGTTGTATGCTGCGAAGAACAACCGGGTAAAGGTGGGCCGAGCCAGACTTGTGATTGGGTCTCACTGCCTTTGTATGACCCGAGAAGAACAGCCGACCCGGGTAAAGGGGGTGCCCGGCCAGACTTGGGTATTGGTCAAAAACTCTTATGTATGACCTGCAGAAGAACAGACCAGGGTAAAGGTTGGTGCCTGAGCCCGATTGTGGTATTTGGCTTTCATGCCTGTATGTTGCCCGCGAAGAACAGCCCGACAGGTAAGGTGGTGCCTGAGCCAGATTGTGGGATTGGGTTTTTAACTGCCCCTTTTTATGCCCGCAGGAAAAACAGCCAGAAAAGGGGGAAAGGTGGTGCCTGAGCCGATTGTGGTATTTTGGGTTTACATGCCCTGTATGTTGACCCCGCGAAAAAAAAGACCAGGGTAAAGGGGGTGCCTGGCCAGATTGTGTTTGGCCCTACATGCCCTGGTGTATGACCCGCAGAAAAACGCCAGACCGGGGAAAGGGGGTGCCTGAGCCAGACTTGTGGGATTGCTTACACGCCCGTAATTTTTACCTGCAGAAGAAAATCCGACCGGGTTTAAGGTGGTCTGAGCCCGACTTGTGGTATTGGCTTAACTGCCCTTATGTATGACTGCGAAGAACAGCCGACCAGGGTAAAGGTGGTACCGAGCCCGACTTGTGGTATTTGGGTTACACTGCCTGTATTAGACCTGCAGAAAGAAAAAGCCAGGGTAAAGGTGGTGTGAGCCAGATTGTGGTATTTTCTTACCGCCTGTATGTTGACCGAGAAAAACGCCGGGTAAAAGGTGGTCCGGCGACTTGTGGTTATTGGCCTACATCCCCTTTTAGTATGACCCCAGGGAAAAAACGACCCGGGTAAAGTGGTTGGCCAGTTTGTGGGATTGGTCTACATTCCCCGATGTGACCGCAGAAGAAACCCGACCAGGGTAAAGGGGGGGTGCTGAGCCGACTTGTGGTATTGGGCCCCACTGCCCCGTATGTATGACCCGCAGAGAACGCAAAAAGGGTAAAGGGGGTGCCTGAGCCCGTTTGGTATTGGTCTCATGCCCTGTTTGTATGACCTGCGAGAAAAAAAGGGTTAAAGGTGGTGCCTGAGCCGATTGTGGATTGGCTTACATGCCCTGTATTATGACGAGAAAACAGCCAGACCAGGGTAAAAGGGGGTGCTGAGCCCGACTTGTGGGATTTGGGTTCTGCCCTGTTGTTGACCTGCAGAAGAAAGCCAGACCCGGGTTTAAAAGGGGGGTGAGCCCGACTTGTTATTGGCTCTACATGCCCTGTTGTATAACCCTGCAGAAAACACCAAGGGTTAAAAGGGGTTTCCTGAGCCAGACTTGTGATTGGCTCTACATGCCTGTATGTATGTTTTAGAAGAACAGCCAGACCCGGGGTAAAGGTGGTGCCTGGCCGATTTGGTTTGGCTCTACATGCCCCGTATTAGACCTGCAGAAAAAACAGACCCGGGTAAAAAGTGGTGCTGAGCCGATTTTTGGGGTTTTTGGTCTACACTGCCTGTATGTTTTACCTGCAGAAGAACAGAGACCCCGGGTAAAGGTGGTGCTGAGCCAGATTGTGGTATTGGTTACATGCCCTGTATTATGCCCGAGAAAACACCAGACCAGGGTAAAGGTGGTGCCCGAGCCAGACTTGTGGATTGGCCTAATGCCCTGTTGTATGACCCGCAGAAGAACAGACCAGGGTAAAAGGGGGTGCCTGAGCCCGATTGTGGTTTGGTTTACATGCCCCTATGTATGACCTGCAGAAGAACAGCAGAAGGGGGAAAATGGTGCCTGAGCCAGGCTTTGGTATTGTTACAATGCCCTGTAATATACCTGAGAAGAAAAGACCAGGAAAAGGGGGTGCCTGAGCCCGACTTGTGGGTATTGGCTTACAGCCCCGATGTATGACCCCGAAGAACAGCAGCCAGGGGAAAGGGGTGCCCGAGCCAGATTTTGGTTTGGCTCTAAACTGCCTGTATTATGCCTCCCGGAAAAAACAAAGGGTAAAAGGGGGTGCCTGAGCCAGATTGGGTATTGGTTACACGCCCTGTATGTATGGGCCCCAAGGGGAAAGCCGGGCCAGGGTAAAGGTGGTGCCTGAGGCAGATTTTTGGGATTTTCTACACTGCCTGTTTAGCCTGCAGAAAACAGGGCCAGGGGAAAAGGGGGTCTGGCCAGCTTGGGTATTGGCTTCTGCCCCGTATGTATGACCTGCGAAGAAACAGACCAGGGGAAAGGTGGTGCCTGAGCCAACTTGTGGGATTGGCTCTACATGCCTGTAGTATGACTGCAGAAGAAAAAGCTTTATACCTTTTGCAAGTCTTTCACTACCTTAGAGCTATTTAGAACTGGTCTATCAGCGGCAACATTCATACATCTCCCTTTATTCTGATGCTGACAAGAAGTCAGTCTCTCTACATCCCTACGAGACTGAACCTTGCTGTGTGTTTCAGCAACTCAGAGTGCAGATCACATGACCCAGTGGCAGCTGTGAGAAATCCTGTATTCAGCTAAAGGTAAGAAAAATTACTGCCACTACTGAGTACCTAGAAGTAATTTTTAATGAACTATAGAGAAAAAATCCTGGTGTGGTCCTTTACGGTACCTTAATGTGAGTCGGACCAGAAGTAACATCAGAAGTGACGTCAGAGCATGAGCACCAAAGGACCGGCGGCAACAGAGACCAATGGGTTAACCCTGCAGACCAGTTAAAAATCTGCAACCCCATTTTATGGTTATGGTTATGCCCTGGTTTAAGGGTAGGTTTAAAGGTACTGTCAAAGTAAAACATTTTGGTTCATTAGGGCTCGAACCTGAATTTTTCATAAGTTTGTCCAAACCAGTATTGAGTGGAAAAGGAAGAGAATTGAGCAACACTAGTGAGAAGTAACAAGAAGGGTTCTCTGGTTACAGCCTGATTTGAGGAAACTTGGCTTATATGAGATAAGCATTTTTTTATTTAAAAATT
>JAODAL010046643.1:0-30713 GCA_025379985.1 Phyllomedusa bahiana
CTATGTCGCCCCATTCCTGTTGGCTTTTTGGGGTCTATAGCTTTAGGCTCCCCTTCCTGTTCAGACTGTGGGGGCACCTACAACTTCAGACTCCAAATTCCTGTTCAGGCTGGGGCAGTTCTACGATTTGGCTCCCATTCCTGTTCGGGGGTGGTGGTTTACAGTTCAGGCTCCCCTTTCCTTTCGACTGTGGGGTGGGTTTACAACTTCAGGATCCACTTCCTGCTAAGTGATAGGGATTTTACAAATTTTCCAGATTGGACCGGGGAAGGAATTTTTTTCCCTAAAATGAGGCAATTTCCCCTTTTGCTCATTGTTTTTTTTTTTTTCCTTCCTCTGATCAACCTTTTGCAAATAGGCTGAACTGGACGGACGTCTTGTTTTTTTTGCCTTAAAAAACTATTTAAATATGTAACTAAAGTGTGGGGGGGTTTACGCACTGACTGCATTTCAATCTGCTTTCCCACTGGTCGTTTTGGACATGAGTGAAAAGGGTTTGCAGACTGTGTGCACAAGGCTTTAGAGCTCTAAAGGTTAAAAATTTGTCAGTAGTATGAAAAACAAGCTCCTCTATGTTATTTTAACCCCGCGGGAAGTGAGTACCCTGGTCGGCAGGGGGATGTGCAAATGAGAGCGAAGAGATGGTCGGTAACCTAGAGAAACTTGTGTGCACAAGCAGAAGAAAAATTCTTTCATCTCCCAAACTAAGGGAAAAACAAAAAGGCAATGATTTGGTAAAGTCTTTATTTTCCCTTTTCCCTTTTGTGTAAAGATAAAACCCCTTTAAGGAATCCTTTTCATGAGTAGAAAGCAAAGGATTTTTTTTCTCCCCTTTTCCCATGAATAAAAACCCCTGTAAAAACCCTTTGGTGACATGCAAACATGTATGCAGAAATGCAGAGCCCCGCCATTCTTCACATCAATCATGCGCCTCAATGCTCGCATTTAAAAATAAGAAGCTCTTTAAATATTATATAATTATCCTGCGAGTGTCGGGTTCCCAGATAATGATGCGTCTGTGTGTGAAAATATTAAATTGCAATAACATGTGCGAGGAATGCTTTTCTAAAAGGGGGGATTCGGTTTCCCCAATTTGGGCCCCCCCGACAAGGTACTGAGGCGGGGAACAATTTGGGGCCGGGGCAAACCTTCAGCCACCGCTGTGCGCTATGATGGGGTCTGTTCACCTATTGTGACCATTAAACTTCTCCGTCATAGATTCTTCAATAGCTTAATAGTTCCCCCACCAAGACCACCATGGCCAGGACGAGCGACTGCGTAGGGCCTGTCAGGACAGAGGGGTGCACGAATGTATAGAATGGGGCGCAGGAGCGCCAGTTACCCTCTTTCCTTGGGGCACCAAAATGCCATCCTGAGAACCAGAATACAGTGAGCGCAGAGGGGGCAGTCGCCCACCACTTGGGGCCTTCCCCCCGAGGTCCTTAAGGTCCCACACTTTCCCGGTAAGCTTTTTAGGGGAGGCGAATTTTTCCTGATTTTTGAAACGTTTCCCTTTGGCTGCGAAAGTTAAAAATAAAGATATTGAGCCTCATATCAAACCCTTTTTAACGTAATGTCCTTAGCAAACCCAAAAAGAGCCTAGAACCCATCAGCCCATAGAACCAATAGAGCTCATAGCAACTTTCAAGGCCCCCGCAACCAATCGACTCATTTTCAACCCCAATCAGAGCCACAGAAAACCAAACGAGCCATACAACCAATTTGAGCCCTACAACCCAATAGAGCCCAAGAACCAAACAGAAACCCCTAGCACATTGGGGCATAAGCAATAGAGTCATAAATCAGGGGCCAAACCCAAACGAGCCCCCTTGCAACCAATCCCATAGCAATATCAAGCCCATGCAACCAATTTAGAGCCTTGAACCCAACAGAGCCCTTTGCAACCATCAAGCCCCATAGCAACCAATTTGGCCCCAGCAACCATCAGAGCCCTAGCAACCCCAAAAGGCCCATAGCAACCAACAAATATACAACAATCAAAAAGGCCCCTGCAACCCAAACAGAGCCCTAGAACCCAAACAGATCATAGAACCCAACCAGGCGCAAAACCAACCAATAAATCTAGCAAAATCAGAGGCCATAGCAACCAATAGAGATATAGCAACCAACAAGTCCAAACAACCAATCAGAGTCTTTGCAACCCAATCAGAGCCAGTTTCATTTTTCCTGAGCAGAATAAAAATAAAAGCTCCTTTTTTGGGTTGCTATGGGCTCTGATTTTTTGCTAGGGCTGTGTTTTGGTTGTAGGCTTGCTGGTGCTTGGAAAACAGAAAACAATCATTGAGGCCCAACAGTAAGGGCATGTTCACACCGCGTTTTTGGATGAGGTTTTGGACGAGGTTTTCAGAGCGTCTCCTCACCCAAAACCTCGTCCAAACCACATCAAAATCTCGCCTGAAACACGCTTCTTCAGACGAGGTCCCTACCCCGGGGAATATCTGTATTAGAAATTAATGAAACCAACACAGCATCTACCATAAATCCCATTCTCAGTCGTTTATCTACAGAGTTAGCATAATGTTATCAGTGATTCCAAACTCATCACCGCAGGCTGGAAATAAAAGAAGAGCTGTTAGACCAGCATGTCACTGAATAGACACTATGGTAGTGATCTTGCATGTTGCACCACAAGTCTCAGCGAGACCTGTGCTGTGCCGGCTATTGCTGTATGCCAGGCATCTTCAAACTGCGGCCCTCCAGCTGTTGGGAAACTACAACTCCCATCATGCATTTATATAATCTATAACAGTGGGAATGATGGGAGTTGTAGTTTCCCAACAGCTGGAGGGCCGCAGTTTGAGGATACCTGCTGTATGGACCCACTGACCTACGTTTTTCTGAGCCACAAATTATCATACTATTTAAAGGGGTTTTGCCACGATCTCATTTCATACCTCCTGCATCCAGCTCTTCAGCTCTGTGTGCTCAGAAGGGGGCGTGTGTGATTTGTTTGAATTGCAGATCATGTGACCCAGCAGGATGATATCACCAGGCCTCTCCTCACTCTAGTGAAAGAAAGGTCTGGTTATGTAAAGCATTGCGAGTAGCTGAGATATAAAGTTTTTGCCACCAGGCACAAGGGTCCTAGGTTCAAATCCCTGCAGGAACCAAACCTGTGTGTGTTTTTTTTTCTCTTTATCAATGCACAGACCCCATAAGGTTTTTTTTTATTTATTTGCACTGTTTGACTAATTTTAAGGAGGGCGAGGACGGGAGTAGAAGACACACTGGGTTTTTGTACACTCGCTCAGACCATTGAGGTGTTTGATTTATAACGGATAACACAGAGGATGGGAGTAGAATGACAGCACCCGGGGTTGAATACTCGCTCAGCAGTGAGTGTGTTTGATTACTAAGGATCACAGAGGATGGGAGTAGAATGACAGCACCCGGGGTTTGAACACTCAGTAGCTGCCTGAGAGGAGAGGTGCTGTCTGAGCATGTGCGACCAGGAGTGAGGAGCTCTCAGCCCTGGTCGTATCCCCTGGAGACGAGCTGTAAACAATGGATCACTAAAGGAGCAGCTAAAACAAAAACGGTGCCGAATTTTTAATAATAATGAATGGGAAAAATGTTTGTTATTTCATTTGCAAGCTTCGCACGTCAATTTTACTTCATGGCAAAACCCCTTTAAGCGTAAAAAAAAAAACGTATTTTCCCAGATTTAAATTAAAAAAAATATATATATATAAAAATCTCCACAAAATTTCAGTATTAACATAATGCATTTTAAATGACAAAAGCCACTCAATGAACTGTTTGTCGAGTTCTGGCATTCATTTATACGCGTTTGGTGCATTACTAATACCCCAAAGTACTGCGGCGCGCCAAACACATACGCTAGGCTCCTGCGGCGCCATTTATGAGCGCACGTTCACCACTTTATATATCCAGGTGCATTGTACGAATGGGGCCGAGGCACAAAGTTGCACACATGTCTCCCTAAAGCTTCTCGGGAGGCGTAAAGCTGGAATCCTCTTTGTCAACATGATCTGTTGTCAAGCCAAATGCTAAATCCATTCCTTCAGCTCTTCACAACCGCAGGTAACATAATCAATGGTAAATACACAAATGGGGAAATAAAATTTCCTAAGAAAGAGGTCAGAGCATGTTTAAAGAGAGGGAGGAATCTGCCAGCGCTCATTGCACAGTATTATGAAGCATCAACAATAAGAACGGACTGTCAGCACTTGTCTTCAGCTGTGTCAATATGTATTTATCTAGTCCGCTGGAAATAGAAGGGTTTTTTTTTCTTTCTTGCAGGACATATTTGTGTATGATGTGGTCTGCATTCTACATACGACATTGCTGCTGTCAGCATCTGCATTGGGAGAAAAAGGTCTTTAGTCAACAAAAATACGGCAACTATACGTCCCAGCACATGTAGGAAGTTTTAGGAAGCTTTCAATAGTAGCTCAAAAAGGGGTACTGAGGGGCACCATAATGATGTGTGGAGACTTACAAGCCACAAATGCTCCACTTAAATTTAAATATATTCAAATAAAGTCAAGGGAAGAGAGCTGGGACTCCAGAGCTAACTATTAGGCCATGTTCACACGGCTTAAAATGGGCCGTATTTCGGTCCGTAATTACGCGCCGAAGTACGCAAATTACGGGCTGAAAACGGCCCATTCATTACGGTAATGCACAGTTTCATAGAGAACTATGGGGTTACCCTCTCGTTTCCCCGTCGGGAATTTTGCCGAGGGGGGAGTTTTAAAAAACATGTCATTTTCAGGGGGCGGGATTCGCCCGCTAGCAAAGATTGTCTATGGGGCGGCGAAGTGCCGGCCCCCCCCCCCTTGCCCCCCGCTCCCCTAACTGGGGGGGGGTAATTAAGTTTCCCCCAGTTTTAAACCCTGTGAACCCTAGCCCTTGAAGTTCCCCTTCCTTTTTAATCAAACCCGACTACTAAAAGGGCCTTTAAAGGGGGGTTTTTCCTACATTGATTATTCTCACCTCAGTCCTGTTTTTTTGGTTTCACTTGAATTTTAGGGGGTTTTTTATGGGTTCAGTTTGAAGCCGGTTTGTAGTATAGCAAACCGTTTCTTTACGCCCATTGGGAAGATTGAAACAGGGCTGGGCTTTTAGCGACCTGAGGATCTGATCCCCGCCCATAAAGAGGGGATATCTAGGAATAGGTAGGACACTGTTAATTTGGGCATATATTGCAAGTGACTTGTTTTTGCGAGATCTTTAAAATAAAAAGCAGAAAACCCCGTAGTGAGACAAACCCCTTTAAAACAAAAAACACATGTAAAAGAACAGGGCTACACCAGTTTTTTTTAACGTGCTTGGCGGCCAAAAACCTGTTCTATTGGGTGTATGAGCAAATTTGGGACACACAATTTTTGGGAATTTTTGAAAAGTCCAGACTTTTTTAATGCAGCAAGTTTGTGGGGGGGGGGGGGGGGGGTTTGCGCCAGATTTGTACAATTGAACTTTAAAATTTGGTGCATAACTGCCCTATTTAATTTCCCTTTCCAGTTTCAAAGTGTCGAGGTGGACAAATTTTTCTGTTAAAAAATGGGACACGGGAAAAAGTGCTGTGAGACCCTTTTTTACATTTCTGGCTCCTTTTGACCCCTTTTAAAAGGGGGGGTTTTTCACTACAGGGATTGCTGGGTTTTTTTGTTGAAGATTTGAAAAAAACAAAGGGCACTTTGCAAAATGGGTCCCCTTTAAAAGTGTCCCCCATTCCTAATATCCCCCCTTTTATGGGCTGCTTTTAGCTCCTTTAGGTCACTTTTAGTCAGACCTTTTGGGCCCCAAACAATCCCGATTTGGCGCCGCCTGGTTGCTATAAATTCAGACCTGTTTGTCTCTCCCGATAGGCTGCCCCGAGTGGTTTTTATGCTACAGACCTGTTCGATTCTCCCCTTTATTGGTTCCCGCATGGGGTTTCTTAACTAAGAACCCGTTTGAAACTTCCCGGGTAGGCTGCCCGGGATTTGGTTTTTTATACCTACAGACCGGCTTCTAGTGCGCCTTTTTTTGAAGCCAGTGAACACCCCCTGAAATTCAAAATGAAACCAAGGAAAAAAAGGATGAGGTGAGATGAATCACTGTAGTGAGACCCCCTTTTTAAGGGAAAATTTAAAAAAAAGGGCCCTGTTAGCGCCCCGGTTTTTATACATGTCGAACTAGGTGTTCAAAACCGGGTGAGTTAGGTATGTCTCATAGCACAGGCCTTTTTATGGATTTAGGAGATTCAGATTTGGCGAAAAAAACCCGGGTTTACCCCTTGGGGCTGTGTAGGGCATCAAAAGGGGAAAAACCTACCGTTTTGCCTACCCAGCAATTTATTTTCTACTGAGCCCCCATCCATTGACGGGGAAAATTGGGAAAATGTTTTAATTTTAAAGTGGAATTCCCGTAGCCTCAAGGGGCGGGGGGGTTTAGGGGGAATCCGAAATCCATCTGCGAAATTTTTGCGCGAAAAAAATGTGCCAAAAACGGGGGTGTGGGGGAAGTTACATACCATTGGGAAAACCGGAAGGGGGTTTTTTACCGATTTACTGGGGTTAAAATGGGGGAAAAGAACCTTTTTGTTAAGTTTTAAAACCCCACAATGGGGGCCACTAAGGTATTTATGGTGGGGTTTTTGCCCCGGCTGATTTTAAGCTGTTTGGGAAGGGCGTATGAATAAATCGAGGTATTTTCAAAGAAAAAGGGGAAAAAAAGGGTTTAAAGACTTGTGATGTTAGTTTGCTATAAAAAAAACATTTTAAACATTGAAAGGGGTTTTAAAGTTTTAAAATTTTGGGGAAAGGGACCGTAAAAAATGTTTTGGGAAAAACTTACAAGGGCCCCAGATGTCACCTAAAATTTAAAACATTTTATGGAAAAGGGGGAGCTGGGGCTCCCGCGCCCTTATTGGAAGGGAGGGAATTTTCCCTTTAAAAAGGGGGTTTTTCCACGAAGGAAAAATTTTCGGGGGGAAGCTTGCAAATGAAAATAATAACATTTTTACCCTTTCCCTCATTTTTAAAATTCGGGGACCGTTTTTGTTTTTGTGCTCCCCTTTTGTTTTTAAAATGTAAGGTTCATCTCCGGGGATAGGGCCAGGGGGTGAGGCTCCCCAGTCCGGTCACCCCAAATGCTCGGGGCATCAAACCTTTTCCTCTCAGGGAGCTACTGGGGTTCAACCCCAGGTGCTGTTTATTTTTCTCCCTTCCCCTGTGTCCTTTTAATTAGTTTTTTAAACCGTGCAGATAAATAAAAAAAAAAAACCCCCCAATGAGGTTTTCTGTGGGATTGAAAAAAAAGAAAAAAAACCCCCGGTTTGGTTCCTGCAGGGATTTGGGCCCTTGTGCCTGGAGGCAAAAAATTTTCCCCCTCAGCTTCCCCACAAATTCTTTACATTAAAAAAAAACCTTTTTTGACTACAGAGAGGAAAAAGGGTGGTGATGTCCCTTCCCGTGGGTCACATGATATGGGAATTTTAAAAAAAATCACCAACCCCCCCCTTTTGAGCACCAAAAAGGGTGAAAAAGTGGATACAGGAGGTATGAAATGAGATTGTGGCAAAACCCCCTTTTCCCCCTTTAAAGACCCCTTGGGGGTATGAGTACGTCCCCGGGCCGCTAAGGGGTTTGCAGGGGGATCGCCCCCGGGGACCCCCCCACAGCCGGGCGGGGGGTTAGCGGCAAATCGCCGCTAACACCCCGGCGTAACAGCGCTGTTTTAACCCCCAGGGGCACCGGGGGCAAAGAGGCCGCGGCGTTGAATTAAAAACGATCGGTGGGTGATCGGCATAAGCGGGAGGTATGCTGCGCCGATCCCCTTTACCCCGGGGATTGTGGTGGGGAGCCTTGTGAAAAGGGTCCCGTACCCTTTCCTGGCCGGGTTTTCCCCCTTTTTGTCCGGACAGGAAATGGGGGAAAAACCCCCATCTTTGTTTCACCCTTAAAAGCATTTCCCAGCAATAATTGGGGTTTTATTAACAATCCGCCAAAATAGTGGTAAGTACCCCAGGTGGGCCTCAAAGGGTTTCAGTTAAAAAAAAAAAAATTTTAAAAAAATTTTTTTAAAATACAAAAAAAAAAAAAAAATATTAAAAGTTTAATTCCCCCCCCCTTTTCCTTTTACAAATAAAAAACATTAAAATAATAAAAAAGTTAACATATTTGGTTTCGGCGGGGTCCGAAAAAAGGTTTGATCTATAAAAAAATAAATTTATTTAAACCCGTACGTGTAAAACCGTAGAAGAAAAAAAAAAACCAAACGCCCCAAAAATTGCATTTTTTGGTCATTTTACGTCACTTTAAAAAATGGAATAAAAATTTTATCCAAAAAAAATCGCATGCATTCCAAACTGCTAGCGATAAAAAAAACATTCAGCCCCCCAAAAAAAAGCCCCCTCACTGAAAGTCCGTGGGTGGTTTTGTACAAAAAAGGTTTTTGGTCGCACAAAAAGGCGGGCCCTGGCGCAAATTTAAAAATAGAAAATTTTTTGGAATTTTTTTACGGTACCAAAACATAACGGAAACCCTACATGTTTGGTATTGCGGGATGCTAACAACCTGAAGAATACAGATAACACATTAAATTTACCGAAGATTGAACGCCGTAAAAGCAAAAAACCCCCGCAAACATGGCGAAAATACATTTTTTTCACAATTTGTCCCACTTTGGGAAATTTTCTTGCGGTTTCCCAGTATAATCTATAGTATAGTGAATAAAAACCATAGAAAGTACAACTTGTCCCGCAAAATAAAAGCCCTCATGTGTCTATATAGGTGGAAAAATAAAGAAGTTATGGCTTTCAGAAGGCGAGGAGGGAAAAAACGAACGTGGGCACCAAAAAAAAAAGCGGGTCCTTAAGGGTTAAAAGTCACATCCAACCCGCCCTTAAACAAAATAGGTGTTTAAAGCAAGCAAGTTACCATCTGTAGAAAGCTGGTTTTTTTTTGGGTTTTTTGCCTACTGGGGGAGAGGCTTTTTGGTGAAAGTTTCAATTGGGAATTTTCCTTATGGCACATGCCTGGAATTATGTGCCAGACTATCAACAATGACCAGCACTATATGGGGCAGTTTTTCCTATTAGGTTTCAAGCTTCTATGAGACAGTGTCGGGGGCTTGCCTAGGGCCCAAGTGGAGTGATTCTAGGGCCCCACTTGAGCCGTTTTATGGGGCCCCCCGGTGGACTTATTTTGGGTCCCACTCACGCTACTGTGAATGACTGACCTGGCCTCCTTGGTCTGTCTCTTGCTTTTTGTCTTTTCTATGTTTTTTTGCCTTCTCAATTTTAAAAATAATAATAATAAAATAATAAAAAAAACTTTTTTCAAAGCGCCAACATATTCCCCAGCACTTTACAAATTCAAGGGTAAACATCAGTATTCACTTTAAAAGTATTTAAACAAAGGAGAACAAGGTGTGAGGGGCCCGTCGTGAGAGCTTCAATTTTTGGGTGTTGGGTGAAACTACTTAAAAAGTCCCAAAGTTTAAAATGGCCCGGCCATTTTCAAAAATAGGGGGTGGTTTCATGAAAAAGGGATAAACCCCTTTGCCCCCCAGATGTAATCTTTAAGAAAGTCCCGGATCCCCAAAAGGCGGGATTACAGTTGTTGGATAGCTTTTGGGATTTTGGGGCCCAGATGAGAAATGTATTTTCAGGGCCCTCAAAAAACTGGTTGTAAGCAGTTAAAAACCACCCGGGTTTTACATGCTCGGGGGCCCCCCGGGGGTTTTCCCTTTTCCTGATGGCCAGCCCCCTGAAATGAGATAGGGAAATAAAATCTGCCCCATAAAACTGAAAATAAGTTTATTTTAGAGTTTTTCTTACTGATCCCAGTTGGTGGAGGCCCCCGGGCAGTCTCCTTACTCAGCCCCCACGCACCTCATGCCAAAATGCCCAAAGCAAAGGAAATCTATTTTTAAAATTTTTCTCTGAGAAAAAAAAAAAAAAAAAAAAGACCAGAGCTCCGAATTAAAGAATTTTTATTTTTTTCTTTAAATTTTTTTCAGGGAAAATGAAACCTACCGCCCCTGTTTTTTTTTGTCTTCAACCTTTGATATTTTTGAAAACATAAATGAGTCAAAAATAATGATTCAAATTGAAAAAAAGTACAACCCCATTTTTGGGGAAGGGGTCCGGGCCCGCGGGGCCAAACGGTTCAACTTTCCCACAGACGGGAAAAAAAAAAAAAATATTTTGGGTTTACCTGGGAAAATACTTAATTAAATGCGAGAAAAAGGAATACATGATTTTTTTGGGCCCCGGGGCTGGAAATTTTACACTAAATTTCGTAAAGAAAACCAATTTAATAGAGGATTTATGGAAACCAAGCGAGCAGCAAGGTGACAGGTACCAGCAGCACTGACCCTGATATGGTGGTAAACCCTTTTTCCCCCTCTGTATTTGGTACTGGTGCGATGTATTCGGGTTATACAAATAAAAATTATGTTTTTAATCTTAGAAAACTTTTTTCCAACCGGTTTAAAAATTAAAGGTACGTTGCCCCCAAACACTTGTTAAAGGGGTGTGATTCATGTGAATGGCCTAGTTGGTGCCAGGACCGTTTATGTTCATACAATTTCCCTTGGTTTTGGGGGGCCCAAAAAGCAAGAACATTATTCAATGGAGGCTTTTGTATCTCTATACTGACATTATGTATTGGATGCCATATGGTCTAGGGCCCATGTTAAACTGTTTGGTTAAAACTCATCTTTTGCCCTTTGTAACCCAGGGGAAAAAAGTGAGTTTTAAACCCGAACAGGCCTGTTTTCCCTTTGATCTTTAAACCCAGCCCAAAAACTTGACAAGGAGGCATTTTTTTCTAGGGAAAAAAAGTTTCACTAACTAGTACATGAAGACAAACCCCCATGGGTAGAAGCCAAATTTTCCTCATGTTAGGGAAAAAATTTCCCTTTCCCGACTCCATTGGCATCGAATAAACCCTGGTCAAAAACCCTTTTCCAAAACCCGGCCCCTAGTTGTTTTTATTACTCTAGAAATGTATCCAGATCCTTCTCCCAAAAACCGGTCAACTATAACTTGTTATTTATTCATCTAGAATTTTATCCAGACCCTTCTCCAATCGCGGTCACTATAACTTGTTATTTTTTACATCTAGAAATGTACGACCCCTTTTCCAAATCCCGGGCACTATTAAAAAGTTATATTTTTTAATTTTAAAGTATCCGACCCTTTTCCCGAATCCCCGGTCACTAGAACCTGTTTATTATTCATTTAAAGTACCCGCCCTTTTCCCGATCCCCTCATTAAAATTTTTTATTATTACATCAGAAAATGATCCGAACCCCCCCCAGAATCCTGTCCCATACTTGTTAATTTTAAAAACCGAAATGTATCCAGACCCTTCCGTATCCTGGTCAATAACTTGTTTTATTATTACATCTGAATGTTCCAGACCCTTTCCCAGAATCCCCGGGGATTATAACGTTTTATTTTCATTAGAAAAAGTCTCCAGGGCCCTTCTCCGCCGGGCGCTATAACTTGTTCTATTATTACTCCCAGAATGTCTCCAGTCCTTTTCCCAAAACCCGGTCCCTTTAATTTTTATTTTTTAATCTAGAAAAATATCCGAAAACCCTTTTCCGAATCCCGGTCACTATAAAATTGTTCTTTATTACATCTAGAAAGTATCCGAACCTTCTCAAACCCGGACTATAACTTGTTTTTTTAAGAATCTAAAAATGTTCCAGACCCTTCTCCAGAATCCCGGGTCAGAACCTTTATATTATTACATCTGAAATGTATCGGGCCCCCTTCCCCAGCCCGGGGTCCTTAACTCTTATATTTTAATTAAAAATGATCCAACCCTTCCCCAGAATCCCGGTCACTATTTTGTTATATTATAAATCAAAAAAATGTTTTCCAAACCTTCCCCAAAAACCCCGGGTTATTTAAAATTTGTTTTTATTCATCTAGAAAAATCAAAACCTTCTCCAACCCCGGGTCACTATAACTTGTTTATTTTTTAAATGTAGAAATGATCAGCCCCTTCTCCAAAATCCCTGGTCACTATAACTTGTTCTTTTATTAATCTAAAAAGTACCAAACCCTTCCCCAAATGGGGTCTAAAACTTGTTATTTTTACATCTAGAATGTATCCCCCTTCTCCAAAATCCTGGTCACTAAATTTTTTAATTATTACATTAGACTTTTCCAACCCTTCCCAGAATCCCGGTCACTAAACTTTTCTTTATTACTGTAGAAATTACCCCGACCTTTCCGAATCCTAGTCCTTTTAAATTTGTTTTTTTTACTTAAAATGTATCCGCTTCCTCCCACCCCCGGTTCCCTTTTAATTGTTTTATTATTTACATCTAGAATGTATCCAGCCCCTTCCAGATCCCGGCCCTTAAAAATTGTTATATTTTACTTTTGGAATAACCCCCCCCTTCCCAGAGTCCTGGTCACTAAACGTTTATTTTTTAAATCTGAAATGTCTCCGGACCCTTCTCCGAATCCCGGTACTATAAACTTGTTTTTTTATTACAAAGAAATTATCAGCCCCCCCTTTCCAGAACGTTCGCCACCCCAGGTTTTTTAATGGCTTAAAAAAACAAAAAAAGGGGCCCCAACTGGGGGTGAGAAAAGGACGGGCCCAAAGATTCTGGTCCCCTATGCAATTGACAATAGTGCCTCCCCTTATGGAAAATTTAGTCCACACCATTCCTCTTAACACCCCCTTTTCTGCCTGGGATGAAGTAGCATCCTAAGTGGTCGCCTACCTTTGCCTACCCATCATCCCAGCCCTGGCTGATGCAGCTTTCCTAGGAACAGATATACCCAACCTTAAATGCTGAGCATACTTTAAGCCAGGGGTCTTCAATCTGCGGCTCTCCAGCTGTTGGGAAACTACAACTCCCACCTATGACTGCCATGCTTTTAAAACAGTGGGCACGATGGGAGTTGTAGTTCCCCAACACTGGAGGGCCGCAGTTTGAAGACCCTGCTTTAAGCAACCCAAGGACATGAATTTAAGTGCTCCATAAAGAGGCAGTGCCCTGAGTTTGAGCAACCAATCAGCAGCCTGTGGAAAAAACGGGAAAACCAATAGGAAGCCAGCTAGACAGGAAACAGGAAGGGGTATCATTGCACTTCCTTTTTTTTGCCCACCTTTCGTTTGGGTCTCCCGATTTTCCTGCAATTTGCTGATTGGTTGCTTAAAATGGTTTTAATGTACAAAATGTTCTCTGTAATATTTAGAAATATAAAATTTTATATTTAATATTTACTATTAATTTAATATTTAATTTAATATTTTAAATTTAATATTAAATATTGTATTAAAAATTTCCCGAGATTTTTCTCAAGTTTCTCAAGATTTTTCTCACTTCTACCCGACTTCTAGCTCATTTTCATCTCCATTAGTTGAGCGGACAGACGTCTGGACGGTTTTCCGTCTTCCATCGAGTCGCATGATAAAAACAATCACCGCCTTTAGTATTTAGGAAAATAAAAATAAAAGCCTTTGGAGAGATTCGTGGCTGCGAGTTTTCTACCTCCGGTTTATCCATCCGACCAAAGCTAAATCATAAAACCTGAAACGAGACATGATTAACACATTCACAGAGCTCCTCTCAGAGCGTCACAGTCAGGGCTCAGCTCGGGCTTTTTATAGGGGAGCTGAAAAGGAGAAGGGTGTTAGTATAGGCCATAAAATGTTACATACCTGCGAGGGGAGGTATGGATGGAAATATAAATTCTGGCCCTCAGCTGCGCAGACCTGAACTATTTGGGGATGGGAAATGTTTTAGAATCTAAAAATGACTTCTCGCCCCGTCTAGGAGAGGCAGAGGGTCAGGGAATCCTCCATAGAGGGAACTGCAGGCTGTCCAAAATACCAGCGCAGGCTACGTCAGGACCAGCAAAGTCTTCTATGTGAATGTGTCCATAACAATAACCATCACTGGAGCGGCCACCTAGGTGCAAGAGGATTGTACCTTGTAGGCAAGAAAACATTGGTGGCTTTCTGCTCCCTGGCGCTGCCATGTGGGTTCTAGTTATTGCACTAGTTATCACTACTTCTAGTACACGGCTGGTTTAGTTAATTACCATTAGGTGGTTTACTATGGGGCCCTGTGAATTCTAGTTACAACTCTGTCTCATACCGATCAACCTATGTGTCCAAATCCAAACATTACATTACATCCAAACATTGAAATCAATCAGTTCTCTATACACAGCCAGGCCAGGTCCTCCAGAGTGAGAGACTTTGTGCCCTCTCCACCACCCTCCCCCCATAAAAGGGGTATTTCTGTTTGGTAAAATTATACTTAAATGGGGCCAATATAGGAGGCATACAAAAAAGTTCTATCTATCTATCTATCTATCACATATCTATCTATCTATCTATCTATCTATCTATATATCAATCAATCTAAACCATATCTATCTATCTATATATCTATCTATCTATCTATCTATCTATCTATCTATCTATCTATCTATCTATCTATCTATCTCTATGTATCTATCTATTTATTTATCTATCTATCTCATATCTATCCATCTCATATCTATCTATCTATCTATCTATCTATCTATCTATCTATCTCTCTCATATCTATCTATCTATCATCTATTACTATCTATCTAAACTATCATCTCATATCTATCTATACATATTTACTATCTATCTATCTATCCTATCTATCTATCATCTATCTATCTATCTATCTATCTATCTTTCTATCTATCTATCTATCTCTATGTATCTATCTATTTTTTTATCTATCATCTCATATCTATCCATCTCATATCTATCTATCTATCTATCTATCTATCTATCTATCTATCTATCTATCTATCTATCTATCTATCTATCTATCAAACTATCTATCTATATCTATCTATCTTGCCTTATGGGTTTCAAACCATTCACCAGTAGCAAAGCTAGGCTTAAACTCCTTATCTCCCTCCCTTCACCCACATCTTTCCTCACACTTGGTTCAAGTTGATGGACATATGTCTTTTTTCAATTGTACTAACTAGGTAACTATCCCATATCTATTTAATATTTATCTATCTATCTATCTATCTATCTATCTATCTATCTATCATCTCACCTTTATATCTATCTATCTATCTATCTATCTATCTATCTATCTATCTATCTATCTATCACCTGTATATCTATCTATCTATCTATCTATCTATCTATCTATCTATCTATCTATCTATCTATCTGTCTATCTATCACATTTCTATCTATCTATCTATCTCATATCTATCTATCACATTTCTATCTATCTAGCTATCTTCTCTCTATCTATCTCTGTCTGCCTGTCTCATATCTATCTAAGTAGGATATTTTAGAATAACGGAGGCGAAGCTCAGCTGTGGCCAGGAGCGTGGGTCCCATCCCAGCACCGCCGCAACTTACCGCCCTCTGCCGAACCCTATAGAGAGCGCGGCGCTCGGCTGCGCTGTGCTCTATTGTGTAATGTGAAATAAGGGGCCTTATTTCACCGGGCCCCGTACAGGTGTATCCCCTCTACCTCCTGTACGGCGGCCCTATCTGTCTATCTATTGCATATCTATCTATCTCATATCTATCTCTCTATTTATCTACTCACTATAAACTCTCAGAGAAAACACTTATACCATAGACTTGTATATTTACCCACAAACTCGCATGGCCACTAACTATCAATCGGCCTCCACACCAATGCACCATTCAGTCTTTATGTCCGTCCAGAAGACGCTGCATGTACTTTACCCTAATCCTAGAAACGGGCACAAGGCTATGACAACAAATTATATTTTGTCATAGAAAAATATGAGAATAGATGAAAAACCGCCCCAAAAAAACCAGGGATAAAATATCTAAATTCATGAATATTTTACATAGAGTTAACGTTTACACGTCTGCAGCTATTCTCTCTAATGTGTAGTTAAAATTAAGTTAAAGTTAGAACAGATGCTCAGGAGTCAGGAGAAACATGGCTGATTGTTTCCAGGAACAGCGCCACTCCTGCCCAGAGGTTGTGTGTGGTATTGCAGCCGAGCTCTGTTGAAGTGCAATACCACATATGACCTGGAGTGAAATGTGGCGCTGTTATGGGGGCAGTTCATTCATTTTGGGAGTTATTTTTTTGTGTGTTTCATAGATCCTAAATTTGTTTACCAACTTATTTTTTTATGCGAAATGAGTTATGAAAATACATAAATCCGGCTTTAGCATAAATCGTGTCATTAAAATTGTATTTCGGAGGCGGCTTTGTGTGATTGCACATCAGGCTGTACAGTGGCGGAGGATCACAGCTGGAGGCTTGCACACAGGCTCAGCGATCGCTATTTACACAGTCGTTCCGCCGCTGCAGAGCATTCTGCGTGCTCTTTATTTATACCAAAGGTAACAAGTAGGAGCCCCAGCCGAGCGCCTTATAAATGTCAGAACTTCCTATTTTATTGAACGCCACCTGCAGTCCCCCATTAACCTCACATGGTACCTGTGACTAAACGCAGCGCAGGATCCTGCAGGGGCTACACTCCACACTGCGGAATTTTAGATTCCACTTTAAGCCGAAAATGCAAATTGTCCTGTTCTTAGCAGTCATAGGCGTCTGTAGAGGCTGCACTGTGGTTGCACCACGCATTGGTTTTGCGCAGTTTTATAGAATTTAATCAATTGTAGCAATCATGGGTTTGTGTGAGACAGCAATGCAATCCGGCAGGGGGACACTAGCCCACCAGGACACCGGAGAACGGTGGACCCATGCACTGACATCATAACGCACCCCTAGTACAGCAGGGCTCCGAAGATCTAGAAGACGACCTTATTTGGAGCCGATTTTCGAACCAGTTCAATGATTAAAGTAGATCACAGACTTTAATGGCCCAACAGGGGAAATTATTCTGGGGGCCCAACCTCTGTGCATTCAGGACATGAGCAGGGGCACAGTCAAAGGGGTGGTCTCACCATAAAGTTTGATAGCATATCGCTAGATAGGAGCGGGTCCAATCTCTGGGAACTGCACCAATCTCAGGAACGGGCCAACTCTCTATTTTGTTCTAGGGGAGTTTTGGGGACAAGGTAGCGCTGTTTTCTCCATTCTGCTCTATGGGAGTTCCCAGTACAGAGGAGCGTTGCGTTCTCCATTCTGTTCTATGGGAGTTCCCAGTACAGGGGAGCGCTGTGTTCTCCATTCTGCTCTATGGGAGTTCCCAGTACAAGGGAGTGCTCTGTTCTCCATTCTGTTCTATGAGAGTTCCCAGTACAGGGGGGGCGCTGTGTTCTCCATCCTGTTCTAATGGAGTTCCCAGTACAGGGGAGCGCTGTGTTCTCCATTCTGTTCTATGGGAGTTCCCAGTACAGGGGAGCGCTGTGTTCTCCATTCTGTTCTATGGGAGTTCCTAGTACAGGGGAGCACTGTGTTCTCCATTCTGTTCTAATGGGAGTTCCCAGTACAGGGGAGCGCTGTGTTCTCCATTCTGTTCTATGGATTCCCAGTACAGGGAGCGCTGTGTTCTCCATTCTGTTCTATGGGAGTTCCCAGTACAAGGGAGTGCTGTGTTCTCCATTTTGCTCTATGGGAGTTCCCAGAACAAGGGAGCGCTGTGTTATCCATTCTCCTCTATGGGAGTTCTGAGTACATGGGAGCGCTGTGTTCTCCATTCTGTTCTATGGAAGTTCCCAGTACAGGTGAGCGCTGTATTCTCCATTCTGTCCTATGGGAGTTCCCAGTACAGGGGAGCACTGTGTTCTCCATTCTGTTCTATGGGAGTCTCCAGTACAGGGGAGCGCTGTGTTCTCTCCATTCTGTTCTATAGGAGTTCCCAGTACAGGGGAGCGCTGTGTTCTCTCCATTCTCTTCTATGGGAGTTTCCAGGACAGGGGAGCGCTGTGTTCTCTCCATTCTGTTCTAAGGGAGATCCCAGTACAGGGGAGCGCTGTGTTTTCCATTCTGTTCTATGGGAGTTCCCAGTATGCTTACATGCTTTTTTTGGTGCATACAAATAGCAATGAAGATTTTTGGGGGAATAAGTTTACAAGCTGCCTGAAAAACGCTGCATCTAACTCATACTGCATTTTACTAATCTTAAAAATGCACTCAAGTCCCAGAATAACGCTACAAGTAAAAAAAAAATCAACCTCTGCAGTGCATCTTATATTTGGCTGATACAGTTTTTGCAGCAGCCAGATGTTATAGATATGCATGCACTGTTAGTCGTGTTTATAGGGATTTTTTTGGCCAATACTGCAGAAGCCAGATGTGAGCTGGAAAACAATAAGCAAATATAAAATGCACTACAGACGGGGAGTTTCTTCTTGTTTTTGTTGCACTTGGGCTGTAGGCATAGTCTTTGAGGCAGTTTGTAGACTTCTCCCCATAGACCTCCAACAGTTTTTTTCTTTATCAGCACGAAAAAGCCATGTGTGCATCACGGGAGTTGTTTTTATTTGTTTTTTTATGCATTTTTCCAAATTGCAAATCATGTGATATGGAACAATGCTCCAAAGGGCTTGTGCTAAAAACTTTTTTTTCTTTTTTTGCAAGAAAAAATGCTACAAAAACTGCAACAAAAACTGCATGAAGCCTTAAAATAAAATAAAATAAAATAGTTTTTAATGCTTTTTTTGGTCAGGTGTCATGGAAGCAGATGTAATATTATTATATTATGCAATATGATGATATTATTATTACATTATGTTTACTATACCTATAACTTCAAGACGGGGTTGTTTCTAGGCTAAATCACACTTGGGGGAAGGAGGAGAGAGAAAACATTTCTACCCTCGCCAATGTAACTGGTCGCACCACATCATCTCCCATCACCATTAAAGGGGTTTTGCCACAATCTCATTTCATACCTCCTGCATGCAGCTCTTCAGCTCTGTGTGCTCAGAAGGGGGCGTGTGTGATTTGTTTGAATTGCATATCATGTGACTCAGCAGGATGACATCACCACCATCACCTCTAGTCAAAGAAAGGTCTGTTTATGTATAGAGTTGTGAGTAGCTCAGAGGTAAAGTTTTAGCCTCAGAGCACAAAGGTCCTAGGTTCAAATCCCTGCAGAAACCAAATTTGTGGATTTTTTTCTCTTTATCAATGCACAGACCTGATTGAGGTTTCTTTTTTATTTATTTGCACTGTTTGACTAATTAGTAAGGAGCATAGGGGACAGGTGTAGAATGACAGCACCTGGGTTTGAACACTCAGTAGTTGCCTGAGAGGAGAAGTGATGTCTGAGCATGTGCGACCAGGACTGAGGAGCTCTCAGCCCAGGTCGTATCCCCTGGAGATGAGCTGTAAACAATGGATCACTAAAGGAGCAGCTAAGACAAAAACGGTGCAGAAGTTTTAATAATGATGAATGGTGAAAATGTTTATTATTTCATTTGCAAGCTTCCCACGTCAATTTTACTTTGTGGCAAAACCCCTTTAACCAGTTCCTGACCGAGCCCTCCTTTACTCTCCTTCCCGATCCGACACATTTTCATTTTCGTTAGAGTTTGTGTGAGTCTGAGCGCTGTAACACTGTCGTTCTTTGCTTTTATTTGCCTTTTTCGTGATATGTAAAGCTGTATTTTTATGTAATTTTTATTTTTAATTTTGTCACATTTTTTATTTATTGTGTTGATAAAGTAAGTTTTGTAATTGTGTTTTTTCCATCACAGACATTGAAATACAGGTGATATGAAATTTTAGGCTTGTCAGGGGTGGGGCTAAAGGCTGTGGTTTGGGTTGTCAGGTTTTTTTTTTTATTATTATTTTTTTTTTTTCTGTTTTCATTTTATTTATTTTACACATTGTGCCCTCCCTCCACCCCCTCATAAAGTCAGAAAAAGGCTTTTTTTGGGAATTTTTAAATAACTGTTTTGATTGTTGATGATTTTCCCTGTAAGGGCCCATCCCCACAGCACAGGTGTACTGTCACAGGTTACCGCCAGAAAACTGACAAGCAACACTCCCTATAGACTTCAATGGAAAATCCCTCCTGCATACATCCCCGGTCCTGACTGCAGAGCTGACCAGGGTCTGATTAGACTCTGTGCTTTGGTAGTTACCGAGTCAGCTCCGCAAAGCAGTAAATCGGGAGGCTTCCTGTATATCAGTATATACAACACTCATCGAGAAGACAGGGACCGTAATACTCTGTTCCTGCCTTCCCTCTAGAGAGCTGGCTCTGCCCTCCCCTCCCCTCTGCTGCTGCACAATTAGTGTGCAGCTGTAATCTCTACACGGCTGTTTTAAAACTTCCAATTTTCACGCAAACCAATAGAAATGATGATAAATCAAAACAATTCATTGAAACAGCAGGACACATACAGGACCACATACAGCTGTGGACAAACAGCCAGCACTCACAGTGTTAACATTACAGGCAAAGGCCACGTATCAGCATCAATGTGAATGGGCTCCTTTAGCTTCCCCATTGACCAATATGAACAAAATTGGAGTTAAGTAGCCATATACCTTATCCCTTCAAAATGCTGTACCTTTTTCCAGTCTATCCTATATACTCTGTCATATACTATTATGTAGCCCACAGTATATTGATGTTATATATATCTAATTTATAATATAAATATTCGAGTATTATATATATATATATATATATATATATATATAATATATATATATATATATATAATATAATATAATATATATATGTGGTGTGTATATATGTATATATGTATAAATGTATATATTTATATATACATATGTATATATATATATACATATATATACATACATATACATATATATATATATATATATATAATACTCAAATATTTTTATTATAAATTATATTTACTTATTATTATTATTATTTATTATATTATTTATTTTAAAGCGCCATTGAATTCCAGGGCGCTGTACAGTCGAGGGGGTTACATACATTACATAAGTCAAACGAGTACAAAGATAAGTGAACAATGACAATTGGCACGACAGATGAGAGAGGACCCTACCCGCGAGGGCTTCAAATCTACAAGGAGGGGGAAAGAGACAGGAAGGTGAGGGGCAGACATGTCTGTGGAGGAAGTAAGTGACAAGTTTAGTGAAGGTTGTAGGCAAGCCTGAAGAAGTGGGTTTATATAACATAACAACTTATATAACATCAAATTGGATATTGTATACCACGGGCTAAATATGACAGAGTAAATAGGATTATATAATATAATTATAATATATGCATAAATATAATAATATAAATATATTTAAATATAAATTAAAAAAAATAGATAAATAAAAAAAAAAAAAAAAAAAATATATATATATATATATAAAAAAATATATATATATATATATATATAAATATATATATATATATATATTATATACACACAGGCAGTCCCCGGGTTACAAACAGGATAGGGACTGTAGGTTTGTTCTTAAGTTGTATTTGTATATAAGTCGGAACAGGTAGATTTATTAAATGTAACTCCAGCACAAAAATTTTTGGGATAGTGCAGTGGACAGTTTTTACATTTGTTTTGCTGCCTGTGACCTTTTTTAGAAGATTTCACCTAACGTTCTGGATCTCATGTGCAGCTGTGGCATGCTGGCACTTGGTTATCATGGGGCGTGACGCAGTGTTGAATGTCAGCCACGCCCCATAAGTCATCATTTGTATGTAAGTCGGAACGGTGTAAAGTCGGGGACTGCCTGTATATCATAATAATAGTGACATGTACCATATATAAAATGTATTCAGTTACTACACACAGGCCTTTCGGACCTGTATTCGTCTCTGATCCCGGCTGCAGGAGAGGGAATGTAGATCCCCCAGGCTGCAGATATGTTATCTGGATGTATCTACAAAGGGCAGTGGAAAGTTACAGTGTGAAGGTTTTGTGACCGTACAGCCTCCTGCACAGAAATGTTCCTCCGCCTGTGGACGGAATTTATCATTTACATTTCCTACCTTTTCTTGAGGTGAATTCCTATTCAGCTAAGCTTCCTCCACTGACCACCATGAAGTGACCATGACCATGGTAGAACAATATCTCTTAGGCAACATGGATGAAGCCCGGTGCCGCCTCCTTTAGAGGAGAGTAGAAGGTGCCGGTCTGTATGATGGTGTCTCACAGTACCTTATCCATGTGCCCCGCTCTACGGCACGGTGTGTCTCAGCCAGGCCGCTCTGATACTGCTATGGATTTGTACCACAGTTAGGCACCAAACTTTAGCGCATTTGTGCGACTCTGGCCCGCCGCGCACCCACAGACTCGGCGCATTCAGAAGTGTCCTGTCTGGCACAGATTGTGCTGAGTTTTGGTTTAGACCGTTCATCCATCCATAGAGCAGGCTTTTGTACAGAGTGCAGCAGATTCTGCTGCAGCCCCGGTCATGTATGTCGCCCTCAGCATCTATAGTTGTGCCGCACTGGTTTATACAGATCCTTATACTTATAAGGAACCTGTCATTTGGTTTCAGCCCTTAAAGGGGTTGTCTCACCACATTGATACATCTGACCTCAGTCCTGTGATCTTGGTTTCATTTTGAATTCAGGGGCGTGTTTACTGGCTTCTATTAGGCTGCAGTAGAAGCCAGGTCTGTAGCTATAGCAACCAGGGCTGGCAGCCTATCAGGAGAAATCAAACAGGTCTGTAGAAATAGCAACCAGTGCTGGCAGCCTATCAGGAGAGATTGAACAGGTCTGTAGCTATAGAAACCAGTGCTTGCAGCCTGTCGGGAGAGATTGAACTGGTCTGTAGCTATAGCGATCAGTGCTGGCAGCCTATCATGAGGGAGTAAACAGGTCTGTAGCTATAGTAACCTGAGGAGCTGATGCAGCCCATACAAGAGGGGATATCTAGGAATAGGTAGGACACTGTTAATGGACACATATTGCAAAGTGACTTGTTTTTGAAAGATCTTTGACATAAAAATCAGCAATCCTTGTAGTGAGACAACCCCTTTAACCATCAGAGTGTGATACTACCGGGGGCAGGGATGGGATGATGTCCCTGTAGAAACCGTCTGCTTCTTCATTAGGTATAAAATAAATAAATGGGGCACTAGCTGTATGGTGTATGCTATGAGAGTCAGGAGGGAGGAGCCGCCATCCTGAAGAGTCACAGTCTAGTGTCTAAATCCTCCTTACTAGACTTAATAAACATCTCCCTAAGGGCGCGTCCCCACTGCAAAGGACAAATACCGGCCGGTTTGCCAGCCAGTATTTGTCCTGTTTTGCGGCCGTCTCCACGGCGGCGGTGGGGGACGGCTTTTCTCCGCGATGAGCCCTCCCCCTCCACATTGACATGCACAGATTCCATCCGGAAACCGGTCGGAAGATGGTGCTTGCACAATGTTTTGCAGCCGGAGCCCAGGCGGAAAAACCGCCCGACGGAAAACCCGTGTAGTGGGGACTGCTGCAGGGTTTTCCATAAAGCACAATTGGGCTCATTTTCGGCCGGTTTTTCAGGCGGTCTGCAAAAACCGCAAACCGGCTGAAAAACCGGCCAAAAACCCGTGCAGTGGGGACATGGCCTAAGAGTGCAAGGCGGCAAGACATATTATTGCAAAAATATTAAATTATCAGAGGAGAATCGCTCCCATCACTATTATGTAGAGAGGTATCTACATCTTGTCCCCCATCCTGACTCTGCTCTGACTGCAGTTAATGGAGACGTGACCACACATCTGCGTTTCTCTCTATTTACTTGTATAGAAGATAGATAGATAGATAGATAGATATGAGATAGATAGATAGATAGATAGATAGATATGGGATAGATAGATAGATAGCTAGATAGATAGATATGGGATAGATAGATAGATAGATAGATAGATAGGTAGGTAGATAGATATGTGATAGATATGGGATAGATAGATAGATAGATAGATAACAGATAGATAGATAGATAGATAGATAGATAGATAGATAGATAGATAGATAGATAGGTAGGTAGATAGATATGTGATAGATAGATGAAATATAAACCAGATACTACTGTATAATTTGGATCATATTTTTTTCATTCCTTATTGTATGTGTTTTTGGTCCATTTTTTGTTATAGAACGGAATATTCTTTTGCTGAAATACAGATATAGAATATGGAGCAAACACAAGACGTGAGATATGAGGATGCGGATCTATCCTTCTAGATATAGCCATTGGTTACATTTTCTGTCCCGTTTTGGTGCCATTATTCACTGTGATATCCGGCTCTATGCTCCATGTGACTGTGCATTAACCTGCAGAGGCTTTGGTCATCACACTGTCAGTAGGTGAGAGGCTTCCCAAGTCCTCAATCAGCTGCTTTGTTACATTAAAGTCATTAGAGGTGACAGTGCGACCTTCCCGCTCTATCTCCGAGTGTTACTTTATTAGCCAATAATAACACTTTGAAGTCCAATGTACATTAACAAGGAGTGAAAATACTTCAAGTGCTGTAAAACGTGGACTTTTGGGAACATTTTAATTAAAAGGATTCAAACCAGAGGTGAAAAAAAAAACAACTAAAAAAAAAAAACAAAAAAACTTTGCGACAGAACGAAAAAAAAATCTACTGTTCATCAAATCTAAAGTTTCTTGTATTTCTTTGGGTAATGAATCCCTGTTGCCTTTTTATAAAGTTGGTTAAATAACAGAGTCCTCCCTAATGACATGATCCAAATAACATGAGAAGACAATTTCCTATTGGCGGCTCTGGCATCACCCAAATAAGTTCACATTTTACAATAAATTCTATTTTGGACCCTATTATTTATTTTACAAAGAAAGGACATTTCCCATCGAGATGTAAATAAGCAGAATGTAACTGAAAGCTGACGTCAAGAACACAACAGATCTGTAGAAAATTCTGTCCAGGATCTTCGGTTTTTTAACAATGTTTTTTAACTCCAAATATTATATATAGTGACACCAGGCCTTATATACAGTAACTCCAGGCTTTATATACAGTAACTCTAGACCTTATATACAGTAAATCTAGACCTTATATACAGTGACACCAGGCCTTATATACAGTAACTACAGACCTTATATGCAGTAAATCTAGATTTATATACAGTAAATCCAGACCTTATATACAGTAACTCTAGACCTTATATACAGTAACTCTAGACTTTCTATACAGTAACTCCAGACCTTATATACAGTAACTCCAGGTCTTATATACAGCAACTCCGGACCTTATATACAGTAACTCCAGACCTTATGTACAGTAACTCCGGACCTTATATACAGTAACTGCAAGTCTTATATACAGTAACTCCAAGTCTTATATACAGTAACTCCGGGCCTTATATACAGCAACTCCGGACCTTATATACAGTAATACCAAATCTTATATACAGTAACTCTAGACCTTATATACAGTAACTCCAGACCTTATATACAGCAACTCCGGGCCTTATATACAGTAATTCCAACTCTTATATACAGTAAATCTATACCTTATATACAGGAACTCCATTCCTTATATACAGCAACTCCGGAGCTTATATACAGTAATACCAAATCTTATATACAGTTACTCCAGACAGACTCTTTCTTATAAGTCTAGTTGTTTGCACTCCAGACATTATCTAACTGCTAGAAAGGAAGTTATTTTCTTATGTTGTCAGCCATATTGGCTTCCCTGGAGCTAATGTATTGGTCACCAGTCACCAGGAGGATCCTCCTTTTTTTTTTTTTTTTTTTGATAATTGAATGTTCATTGAAATTCTTTCCAGTAATTTTTGAAACAATAACAACAGGTTTATAGAGCATTTGTACAAAATGTAAACTTGGAAAGAATCTGATGTACAAACAGCAGCAGCAGCTAAGGTACAGAAACAAGAAGGGTAAATACCCATGTTCAATAAAATTGACTCGTAACCTGCCGGGGACGAGAATATAAGGGTGCATATAGGGTGCATGTAGGGGCTGGGTGCAAGGATTTTAAGGGCATGGTCATATACGGTGGGATGGGTGCGAGGTGCATATAGGTTGGATGGGTGCACGGGTGCATATAGGGTGGATGGGTGCAAGGGTGCATATAGGGTGGATGGGTGCACGGGTGCATATAGGGTGGATGGGTGCACGGGTGCATATAGGGTGGATGGGTGCACAGGTGCATATAGGGTGCACGGGTACATATAAGGTGGATGAGTGCATATTGGGTGCATGGGTGCACGGGTGTATATGAGGTGCACGGGTGTATATAAGGTGGATGGGTGTATGGGTGCATATAGGGTGCATGGGTACACAGGTGTATATAAGGTGCACGGGTGTATACAAGGTGGATGGGTGCATGGGGGCATATAGGGTGGATGGGTGCATGGGTGTACAGGTGTATATAAGGTGCACGGGTGTATATAAGGTGGATGGGTGCATGGGTGCATATAGGGTGGATGGGTGCATGGGTGTACAGGTGCATATAGGTGCATGGCCTATGTAAAACGACGGTTGGATTCTGTTTCAGAATTCACCTCCATAGCCCATAACTATTGAATTGCGCATCTTATACCTGAAAACCAGGCAGAAGATTGAGCATGTTAAAAAATTTTCGGCTGAAAATCCGCTAAGTGTAGACTAGTGAATGGATTTTCTACTAAAATGGCATCACAAGGGGACATACCCCTGATCACCTCGGCTCTTATGCTTCTGGGGCCCACAGGCAACTGCCTAGTGTGCCCAATGGATTAGACCTCATCGTTAGGAAACACTGTTATGTCAGTTCTGGAACAGCTTTGTCTTCATGGGTAAATTATGTTTTTTTATTTATTTATTTTTTTTATTTTCTAGGAGTCCAGACCTGTAGAATTTTTTTTACTAGAATTTCGAACAACTCCTAAAATCTTATTCAAAATTGATTTTTAATGGCAAAAATTTAATAGAGAGAAAATACAACAAAAGCAAGAGGCCTGCCCCGAAGAGCTGACACTCTAGAAGAGCTCGGTCACATTCCAACAATTTTTAGAGCTAAATGTCTGCAGATAGCCGACCTTTCCCAACACTCGTATGTTTAGATAAGCGCAATTAATATCTCTGTATCTCATAAGATTTCTGTATCAGGGGGGGAAAATTTCATCTGGTCTGGTTCCTATTCACTCGGTTTTTACTTGGGGTTTTTTTGTAGGGGAACGGGAAAGACCCGGCACTTAAAGCAGCCGGTATCTCTCCAACACAAATTTAGGATATGGGGAAAAATTTTTAAAAACCCCTTCCCCTCCTTTTTTAAAAACCTGGCGAGGATTTCCGCCCGGGGCCTTCTCCTTTGTATACAAGTCTACCTCTTTCTTGAATATCAAGCACTCCTCCTATATTGTCCAGGAGTAATTAAAAGTTCAGATTACCCATGAAAAGGCGGGAAAATTATTTTTAAATCTGCGGGTCTAAGCGGGTGGGTTTCACATGAAACTCGCTAAGTCAACGGCTCACGTTTTTCACCTGATCCTTCTGACAACACTTTCTACATTTTTTAAGCTTTTAAGGGCTCTCAGTTACAGGTCAAGTCTTCATGCTACACTTCTTGGAGGAACTTATATTTATCTGAAAAGAAAAGGAAAAAAGCCCGGGCATTTTGTCTACGCCGGCGTCCCCCAACAAAAAGCCGAAAATTAAACCCAAAAAAAAACCCCCCAAATATTTTAAACTTTTTTTTTTTTAAACAACTTTCAGAAAAAGGGGCCCATCTCTTTTTTGGGTTTTTACTGAATGGCAACTACTATGACAACTCGCTTTCCAGTTGTGTCGGAAACCATTTAGCCCCTCAAAAAGAACACACATCCCATTTAAAATAAGTAGGGGAGACAAGAAACCCCCCTTAATAAATCAACCCCGGATACAGCAAGAAACAATTAGACTTCAAATACACATAAACTGGTATAAATCCTAGGACACATAAAACTTAACTTTTTAAGGGAAATATAAGTAAAAAAAAATAAAAAATAACTAAAAATCTAATCAAATAAAGCAAAAAAACTATCCCTACAAAATAAACCACCAAACCAAAAATGGGGTTTTAGAAAGCCCTTTTCGGGGTTTACCCCATCTTTTGGCTAGGTAGGTTATTTTGTAGGGATAGTTGTTTGCTATTATTTGATTAGGATTGTTAGTTATATATATATTTTTTACTTATATATCATTAAAAGCCATATTGCTCCTCACCCAGAACTTTGGGAATACAGGCAGTCCCTGGGTTACGAACGGGATAGGGAAAAGTAGGTTTTTTTCTTAAGTTGAATTTCTAACCTCCCAAAAAAAAGTTTTTTTTTTTTTTGGGGAGTGCAAGGGGAAAGGGTTTTTTTTCCTTTGTTTTTCTGTCTTTTGGCCCCCTTTAAGAAGATTTCACCTCATTTTCCCCCCCCCATGTTCGCGTGGCATGCTGGAAAATTGTCGTTCCACAGCTACTATCTGCCGGTTTTTAACCCGGAAAAAACAAGTGCCAGCATTCCCTATAAGTCTCCGTTTGTAACTAGGGGACAGATGTAAGTCGGAACGGTGTAAGTTGGGGACTGCCTGTACACTTTATAACTGTATTTAATAGGGTGACTTAGGCACAATTATTAACCAGTGATTCTTTTTTTTGTATTCAATGGGCAAAAGTTTTTTGAACAGCAATTTTAAATTTTTTTTTTCATATATTGTATTAGGAAATTGTCAGTTTATCGTGAGGGATCCCATGTTCAGCACAACCATCACTTCAGAGTCAGAGTCGAGGGAGGTAACAAAGAGCGTCTCTCGTTTTTGAAAGACCCCCCTTCCCACATTAAAACCGATAATTTCCCTGAATGTGGGAAAGAAACCTTGGGGACTGATTTATTTTGGCGCCCAAACGCCCCAAATTTTTTTTGCACTCATTATTATTTTAGAATGTCCTGAACTATGAACCTGTTCACTCGGGGCATAATTTAGTGCTTTTTAGCTCCAAAAAAAACAATCAAGGTTCAGGTAAAACCCCCTTATAACTTGGTCTTCTGTTCAGAAATAATGCGTCTAGTTTTGCCCCTTCCTGTCATAAATGTGTAAATCATAACGGTTGTGGTTCACCCCCGCCCCCCAGAAAACCCCCCCATCTCCCGGCGCTTTTCAAAGGAAAAATTCTGCCAAAAGACGGGCCCAAATGCGCCAAATTTTTTGGAGTATGTCTGATTATAAATCTAGAGAACAGGACTGTGCCAGTTTTTGGGCTGAAAGGACACCACACTACTGGCGCAGTCCCGTACATACATGTCACCCTTTGTCCTCTGTTCAGGATCCTCATCTCTTGGGCAGAGGAGAAAGAGGTTACAGTGAACATCTCTTGCTGTAGATGATATGTCCTGCGTTACACAGATAACCCAAGGATATAAATGGATGCCATGTCTACTGTTCTGGACTCTTGGCTCTTGGCCAGATTCTACAGAGGTTACCTAAAGTGTCTCTCATTGTAGATGACCTTATACAGATAACACATGAATGTGAATGGACACCATGCCCTCTGTTCAAGACCCTCATGCCCTCATCTCTTGGTCAGAGTATTGAGAGGTAACAAAGAGTGTATCTCATTCTGGAGATATGTACTGTCCTTCCATTGATATCAATGGACACTGTGTAATACTTCTTTTCCCCTTTGGGGGCGCTGCAGGGGAACTTAACATAGACTACACAGATTTTATTGACAGTGGTTGTCTGGTTTAGAAAACCCATTTTGCTATAATGTATAAGGAAATTATGGGTTCTATCTATTGCCAGGGCTGCCATAAGTCATCTATTAAGCGTTTCAGGGCTCCATACAGCCAAATCAAATGGGGCCCCCACCCATTACTAGTTCCTATTTTTTAACATATCAGCGGGCCCCTTTTTGATTACGGCCCCTGACAGGAGTACTGCCCATACTGCCAAATTGGCACCCCTGTCTATAGCATATAGCATCAATGTCTGGTCAACAAGGGTATGATGGTCCTGATTGCTTCAAATACCTAGAACAAAGGGGCAATGACCCCGACAATGAAGTGGTATTGCCCTCAATTTGTCTTGTTTGCCTTACCAGTCTTCTTCTAGAGGCCATGTGGTCGACCTATAAGGACACAAATGCACCTTAATCAACACAAGCACACCCATGGGATTATTGGGGATCACCTTGATCAGACTTCCACCAACTTTGGTGCCATACTCTTGCAATGAAAGTCTATCCTTCCACCATCCCCTTGGGTTGATTTCTTCTGTGTCCTAAATTCTGCAATGTTTTATTGATTAGGAACAAGGGCTGTGGGCCTGTCACCCATTTAGTGCTTCCACAATAGTTTCTATTTCCACACGTAATCCAGTTCTTCAGAGTCAAGATGTGTTAGTGTTTTAATATAGAACGTGAGCGCTACAACGTTCTGATCCCATCAAGTGTCTTTGTCGGCACAATTAAAGAAAGGTTAAAAAGGCAGGACCTTTCCTTAACGTATTCTTCTCCTCTTCAAGGTGTCTTCATGTTACAATCATTTGCTTCATGAATTCTTTATTACATTAATCAGCGGTGATGTACGTTCTCATTAGAAAATGACTTGGAAACGTTAGATCTGTCACATCCAGGAGGTTCCTGACAAGGGACGACGCACAGGTTGATTTGCATCAGACAGAAGGGCAACGTGATCAAGTCGGCCCCGGCTCGTGACGGCCTTGACGATTCGCTGGATCTTCTCAATGCCAACAATGTGTCTTGTTTGAAGTAATCTCAGGAGGGGTTGATCTTGTTGATCATAGTGGATATCTGAGGCTTACGAAATTATGCTTCTTCCTGTCTTTGGGACTCGATGGATTTGTATTGGCAACTTTTTGCGGGATCCCCAAACT
>JAODAL010046644.1:0-30712 GCA_025379985.1 Phyllomedusa bahiana
CTGCTACCAATCAAATCCCACTATACTAAGACCAACATTACCAATAACCCACTACATATGGACCTGATTATACCACCAGAACATGACCAAAAAATTATCACCACATAGTGACTGAATAATACCCCTAACACTATTACTGATCATGTACACAAAGACCAATAGTACCCGCCATATAGTGACCATATAGTGGTATATACTAGTGTACACAGGCTCTGCAGACTGTATATAACCTCCATACAGTGACCCTATAATGGTAGATATCAGTGTACACAGGCTCTGTAGACACACAAGTGATTAAAGTGTAGTTACATCTTGTGACTCACAGGTGACGTTTCTCTGACGAGTCGTTGACTTTCCCCTTTGTTCTGCATCCGGTCCAGTCCACCATCATAACATCTCCCGACCACTTCTCCCTGGAGATGTCGACACAAATATCTTAGAATCCTGACTTTTCCAGCACCTGCCCCCCTGGCTATATGGGGTCCATTTAGGCAGGCAGAGTTTAGATAGGATATATGGGGCCACAAATAGGCAAGGTTTAGGTAGCCAATAGATTGCCCATAAAGGCAGGCAGGGTTTAGGTAGGCAATAGAGTCCCCATATAGGCAGCGGGGTTTTTAGGTATCTATAGGGAGCCATACAGGTACAGGGTTAGGTGGGCTATAGGGCCATATAGGTAGGTTTAGATAGCTAAAGGGCCCATATAAGTACACAGGCAGGCTATGGGGGCTATATAGGTAGGCAAGCTTTAGGGGCTATAGGGGCTATATAGGCAGACAGGCTTCACGGTAGCTATAGGGCTATTCAGGGAGGCAGACTTAGAGCTATATAGGCAGCCTTTAGGGGGCTATATAGGCAGGCTGGGGGGTATAAAGGCAGGCTGGGGGTTTATAAAGGCAGGCTGTGTGGTATATAGGCAGGATGGGGGGCTATGCAGGCAGGCTGGGGGTAAAAATGCAAGCTGGCGGGTATATAGGCAGGCTTGGGCATATATAGGCAGGCTTAGGGGTATATAGGCAGGCTTAGGGGTATATAGGCAGGCTAGGGGGTATATAGGCAGGCTTTGGGGTATATAGGCAGGCTTAAGGGGTATATAGGCAGGCTTGGGGGTATATAGGCAGGCTTGGGGTATCTTTGCAGGCTTAGGGCATATATAGGCAGGCTTAGGGGTATATAGTCAGGCTTAAGGGTATATAGGCAGGCTTAGGGATATATAGGCAGGCTTGTGCTAAAGCAGCTTAGGGTTATAGGCAGTCTAAGTAATAAAAGCTTATGGGATATAGGCAGGCTTAGGGGTATATAGGCAGGCTTAGGGGTATGTAGGCAGGCTAGGGCGTATATAGGCAGGTTTAGGGGTATATAAGCAGGCTTAGGGGTATACAGGCAAGCTTAGGGGTATA
The DNA here is from genome assembly GCA_025379985.1 of Phyllomedusa bahiana. Classification (NCBI taxonomy): domain Eukaryota; kingdom Metazoa; phylum Chordata; class Amphibia; order Anura; family Hylidae; genus Phyllomedusa; species Phyllomedusa bahiana. Next base: position 1,401 of record JAODAL010046644.1, read on the forward strand.
CAGGCAGGCTTAGGGGTATATAGGCAGACTTAGGGGTATATAGGCAGGTTTGGGCGTATATAGGAAGGCTTAGGGGTATATAGGCAGGCGTAGGGGTATAAAGGCAGGCAGGGCAGGTAAAAGACGAAATAGTTTACTTAGCTCGTTCCACGCTCCCTCGATGCTCCGCGCTGGGGCCTCTCTGCTCAGCGCGGTCTGCGCGGTGATGTGACGTCACCGCGCATGCCCACGTGATCACAGAGGGCCGGCAGGGGAAGTAGCAGAGTGGATTGTCGCTCCGCTCTGCTATCTCCAGGCAGCGCTGCCTCTGAACGTTTGGGCCGGATGGCCCGGGCGTTCAGAGGCAGTATGCGCGGGCCCCTCAGTTCCCCGCCCGCCACAGTGAACTGTTAAGTTCATTGCCGGCGGGCCCAGGAGCGGCATTAACAGGGTAGCGGACGCAGTAGCAGCTCCCCGGGGCACGGGCCCCCTAAGCGCAAGGGCCCCGGGACACCTGCTACGTCTGCTACCCCGGTAGTTACGCCCCTGGTTCTACCTGTTTAATGAATAATGTAGTCACAAATCGGTCAAATCTCTTATTGATCTCTACATTTAAATATCGTATAGTATCTTCATTTTTCTCCATAGTAAATTGTATTAATGGTACTTGTTTGTTCAAATACTCAAAAAACTCATTAAGTTGTTGATCTGTGCTTCTCCATAGAAGCAAGACTTCATCCACATAACGGCATCATTTGACGATTTGAGTTTTATATTTAGACTCAAAGACATATTGTTTCTCAAATGTCATCATATATAAATTTGCTACACTCTGAGCGACAGGAGACCCCATCGAGGTTCCCTGCCGCTGGAGATACAGCTGAGACCCAAAACGGAAAAAATTCTTAGTCAACACAATTTCTAGGAGAGTCATCAAAAATTTAATCATATAATTATCAAGTGTCTGATCTTCTTTTAAAGCCTCACTTACTGCTTCCATCCCTTCATCAACTGGTATATTTGTGTACAATGATTTAATATCAAGAGTAAAAATAATGTTAACCTTCTCTGTATTAACTATATATAATTGTCTCAAAAATTGACCTGTGTCTTTAAGGCAGCATGAATATCGACTCACTTGTTTTTGCAAATAACTATCTATGAAAACAGCCAATGGTTCTAAAATAGAATTAACTCCGGAGACAATGGGTCTACTGGGTGGGGCCTCTAAAGATTTGTGCACCTTTGGAACTAAATGGTATATAAGTACTATAGGCGAATCTTTTTGTAATAATTTTTTTGTATGTTCATTAATGATATTTAAGCTAACCGCTTCCTCTGTTACTTCTTTTATCATCTGTTGTATTTCCATAGTAGGATCACTTTCCAATGGTTGATATATAGATGTATTCGATGGGAAATCGCTTCATCTATATACTGTGTGCAATTCATTAGGACAGCTGCCCCTTCTTTGTCCGCTCTTTTCAAAATAATGCTGCTATCATTTTTCAACTCTTTAACTGCATTACATTCTTTTCTAGATAGATTAGATTTATTAGATTTGTTACTCTTATTTGACCAAGTAGAAAGAATATCTTTCTTAACAACTTGTTCAAATATTTCCAAAGAAGTACATTTTATTTCAGGGTCAAAATCACTCTTTAACCTCAACTTTTTTGGTATATTAGATATTTCTGTTGTTGAAAAAATATTTTCAATCTAATGCTTCGACAGAATTTATAAAAATCAACCAAAAAATCAAGAGTTCTGTGTGAACGTTGGTACAAAGTTCAAGCCTTTGTTAATTATGGATACTGTAGAGTATGTCATTATCCACAGTGAAACCAGTACTGTATCAACATGGGCTGAAAGGTCACACTGCCAGGAAGAAACCATTCCTCCCCAAGAAAGATATATAAGCCAGATTAATGTTTGCAAATGCACACCTACAAAGACCTAACAAAACTGTTTGGCCATAATGACAATCATTATGTTTGGAGGAAAAAAGGAGATGCTTGGGAGCCTAAGAACACCATCCCAACTGTGAAACACAGGGGTGGCAGCATCATGTTGTTGGGTTGTTTTTCTGCAGAAGGGACTGGTGCATGTCACAAAATAGATGGCAGTATGAGGAAAGAAGATTATTTGGCAATACTGAAGCAACATCTCAAGACATCAGCCAGGAAGTTAAAGCTTGAGCAGAAATGGGTCAATGACCTGAAGCATATAGCCAAACTGGTTACAAAGTGGCTTCAGGACAACCAAGTCAATGTTTTGGAGGGGCCATCACAAAGAACTGATCCCAGTCCTATTGAAAATTGATGGGCAAAGCTGAAAAGTCAAGTGAGAGCATGGCGACCTACAAACATGGCTCAGTTACACCAGTTCTGTCAGGAGGAATGGGCCAAAATTCCTTCTAACTATTGTGAGAAGCTTGTGGAAGGATATCTAAAACGTTTGACCCAAGTCACATATTTTAAGGGCAATGCTACCAAATACTAATGAAATGTATGGAAACTTTTGACTTTGCAGAAAGTAATAAAAATGCCTTAAAAATTCTCTCTCTCTCATTATTCTGGAATTTGGCAAATATATAAATAATTTTGATAATTCTAATTAACCTAAACAGGTAAGGTTTATTCTGATTTCATGTCAGATAGTGAGAAAAACATGTATATGTATCTTTTTATATAGTGTACTGTATGTAAACTTCTGGTTTCCACTGTAGGTATCCAAAAACATATTTTCATTTCTATTTGTAAGAACATCCTGAACTGGATTGCTGTCATATGTTTTATTTTCCTTTCTTGATATTTGCACAATTGCCAGCCTTTGCTAAACTGTTGCCACTATTCTGTGTGACATTTACATTTTTCAGCTCATTGATGCAAGTAATATTTGTAGTAGACAATGCTTTACGTGTTCCTACTCCACAGACTTGCTCCGTTACACCTTTAATTTAGCAGCTGGAGATGTGTAGTCCAGTTACCAAGCAACCCATGCACACAAAGTGGCAAGATATAGAGGCTATCATATCTATTATGGGGTTACATCAGATAGCCCTCTTTTTTAATACTTTTAAATCTACTAAAATGAAATTTTTATTTGGTTGTGATTTACATGCAAAGCATACTTATTGTTATTAAAATAATAATTCACAGTCTCTCCTTAGGCAGCTGTAGATATCACATCACAAATGCAGTACAATGCTTCCTCAAGCTACAATGGCCTCAGGATACAATATGGTTTTTCCTGGGACATTGTACCTTATCCAAGACACTGATCTGGCCAGTTATCATGTATATTTTACTTGCAAAACTTATGTATTAGTGAAGTACATGCAGAGATTGGTGATCTAGTAGCCACTTACTACTGTAGAGTGCGGTATTACATGTTCTGTACAGCTCTTTACATGTGCCAGGATGCGTGGCTCCTTTGGGCACAAGATGAGGGCGCACCACTTTTCTCTTTTTCTGGTACATTATGTATAAAGTATATGATCCAAAGAAGTGATTTCCAGCTTCCAGCAGCTCCTTCTGTTGTAAGAATATGTAAGAATTGCCTTTATCTGAATTAGTTATCTGCATAACTTCTAACTGCAAAATCTTCACTCTGCATTATGTTGGTGACATTTTGGGGCCTCAGAACCAATTACCAGTTTTCCATAGATTTATGGTCTCAATATACAATGGTTGTCTTGGAACCAATTAAAGGAATTATCTCATCTCAAAGTTTCATAGGATGCATGAATGAAATAATGCTGCTTTTCTCTGTCACTTCCTGGTCAAGCTGTCTGTAATTAGCATATGAGCTTTGTGTATTCAGACTTCTCTGTTTATAATGTTTATCAGTCTAGCTAAATTACCTTCTCTGAGGTCCTGAGAAGCTTCTCAGCTGATGTAAGCACTAGAGTAATTAGTCTTTTGTCTGAAAGATCAGATAAAAACAAGCTCTCACTGTCCAGAGGTCTGTGCTGCCGTGACCTGTGTGATGAACTCACTCCCTGCTATCAGATAGAACAAACAGCAGGGGAGAAAAGAGTACAGAGGTCGATCACTAGGGGAACCCGAGAGAGCCAGGAAGGTGATAAACTCACTAGTAGCTCCTTAACAAAACAAGATGAACAACGCAATATATATCTAAAACATCTTCATCTTATTCTTCCCAACATTAAGAAAGCTCTTCTTTGTAGTGAGACAACCCCTTTAACCCTTTCATGACCCTGGGCGTATGAGTACGTCCCAGGGCCGCTAAGGGGCTTTGCAGGGGGATCACTCCGCGACCCCCCCGCACAGCCGCCGGGTGTTAGCGGCTAATCGCAGCTAACACCCGGAAGTACCAGCGCCGGCGGGTGGCTTCGCCCGCTGGCGCTGTTTTAAAACCCATCAACACCGCGGCAAAGATGGCCTGCGGCGTCTGAATGAACGCGATCGGTGCCGCGCACCGATCGGTACGGTCATCGGCACCGGTGCAGCTATGCTGCGCCGATCCAAAGACCGGGCATGGTGGTGGGGAGCCTTGCAATGCATTAGGTTGTATTAACAATCGCGCCCCCTAGTGGTCAAGCACCATAGGGGGACTAAATGTTACAGTAAAAAAATAAATAAATAAAGTTTTAAAAGTACAAAAAAAAAGTATTAAAAGTTCAAATCACCCCCTTTCCCCCCATTTACAAATAAAATTCTTAAAATAATAAAAAAGTTACACATATTTGGTATCGCCGCGTCTGAAAAAGTCTGATCTATAAAAATATAACATCATTTATCCCGTACGCTGAACACCGTAGAAGAAAAAAATTCCAAACGCCAAAATTGCGTTTTTTGGTCATTTTACGTCACTCAAAAAATGGAATAAAAATGATCAAAAAAGTCGCATGCATTCCAAACTACTAGCGATAAAAATTACACTTCATCCCGCAAAAAATGCACCCTTACTGACGTCTGTAGGTGTTAGTACAAAAAAGTTATTGGTCGCACAAACTGGCGCCGCGGCGCAAATGTCAAAAATAGAAAATGTTTGGAATTTTTTTACGGTACCAAAACATAACGGAAACCCTACATGTTTGGTATTTCCGGATGCGTAACAACCTGTAGAATACTGATATAACATTATATTTACCGAAGATTGAACTCCGTAAAAGCAAATCACCCAGAAACATGGCGAAAATACATTTTTTTTCACAATTTGTCCCACTTGGATTTTTTTTGGCGGTTTCCCAGTATATTCTGTAGTATAGTGAATAACACCATTAGAAAGTACATCTTGTCTCGCAAAATAAAAGCCCTCATGTGTCTATGTAGGTGGAAAAATAAAAAAGTTATGGCTTTCAGAAAGCGAGGAGGGAAAAACGAACGTGTCACAAAAAAACCCCCGGGTCCTGAAGGAGTTAATGTTATGTTGTGGAACCACTGTACATACGTATATACTGTAATCTGCTGAGTGGGCAGGCTATTCCTGTTGCAATGGCAAAGCCAATTAGATATCTTTATATCCTCTCATAGTATGTTTTACACACAATAAGGTAGAAGTTCTGCAGCTGCATCCTCCTTCCCCCTCATCTCATATTCCTGTATCAAAAAGATTCTGAAATCCTGCAGTTTTTACTGTGGCCACTAAACCATATCATAATATGCTGACACTTTTCTGAAGAGATTACTTCTCAGCAGGCATTTTTTTTATTATCACAGAAGATGCAGTATTTCAATGAAAGGAGAGGGTAAGTTCAAACGATGGATTTAAATAAGAAATTTAATGTGGATTCTGCATTGGATTCCTCGTTAAAACCCTTGTGCAATCCGGCGCCAGTTCACGCTGTAGTTCACACACAGTGATTTCAAATCTGTGGTGCGTAAAAAAAGAATGAACATGTTCATTTCTTGGAGCGGATCTTCATCAGATCCTGCTAGGAGGAGAAGGGACGCGGGTTAGCTCCATTCCAATGGAGCTAACCCTTGTCAGAATTAGAGGTGAATACTACATGCATTAAGTAATAATTCTTGGCACAAATCTGAGGCATCATCTCGGATTTTTGCCAAAGATTACACATTGGACGTTTAAAATGTTAAAGGTCAGATGTATGAACCCGGCCTAACACCTCATTTTAAAAAGCTAAAGGCAGATAGCGCAGGATCCAGATAATGGACACAGCTCACCTTCTCCTCGTTCTTGCTCACAATCACTCTTCAAGGGTCACGGAGACTGCCTAGAACACTAATAGCTGTCAATGAGTCAGCTTCTGTTCAAAAGTCCCTATGGTTCATGTGACTGCCATAAAGCATTTCTCTATATGCTGTAAAAACAGCTGACATATGTCACGGTTCATGCCGTGGTCCATGCTATGGACCGTCAGCGTGCCCGTGTCTCGGCCGCTGCGGTGGCATCATCCAGTGTCCCTGGCTCTTGTCACTCACCTGTCCCCGCTCCTCTCTGTCCTGCAGCTGTTCCTGCTGGCAGATTTGGTTCTCCAGTGCTTCCTCTGGCTCCCTGGCGTCCTGTGCGCACACATGCTCCCTACAGAGGCACGCGTGCCGCACTGCACTACATTTAAAGACACACTGTTCCTGTTTCCTGCCAAGTGACATCTGACTACATAAGGAACTTCCTCCCTGTGCTCCTGGTCAGTTCGTTGATGTGTGTACCCTGCACTGAGCTTGACCCCTTGGCTGCTGTGTTGCTGCTGTACTTGTCTATGTTTATCATACGGTTACCAGTACCTGTAACCTATTACCTGCTGAACACCTGCCGCTGCACCAGTCTGCCAAATACCTGCTGTTACCTGGCGTCATACCAAGTCTGCTATCGTCCTGGGACTGTGCCATCCGTTTAACAGCTAAACCTGTGGTGCCCTGCACTTCGGCTACCCACCGCGTGTGTTACCATCTGCGCTCGCGGTGGGCCCAGAGAATCCACCATACCCGGACGTTTCTAACCACCCTTGGTTAGCAAAACGTTAGATATCCACAATCAGAAAATGTTTCAGTATCTGATTTCAGGTAATAAAAAATACAACTGATACGTAATGAAAGGTAGCAAAAACAAAGTTTGGTCAGCTCACCTCTTGGATAGTGGAACGTATCTCCAGAGTGCACGGAGAGGCGGAAGCCAACCTCTAATGAATCATCCATGCAAAACAGGTGAGTGAGTCCAGCAAACATCCGGAGTACGAGATTAAAGGATAATCCAACTTTATTTCCAATATGTATAGACAATGAAGATACTCACATGGTGAACACACCAAGAAAGACACTTGAATACGTAATGAAACTCCTTTCTATATGCCCCATTAGAGGTTTCTGCTCCGGACACCCTCTATCAGGGCAGATTGGAGCTAAGTAAGAACAGTTTTCACTCTGCCAAATGGGTCCTTTTTGTATATTAAGTCGGGTATCATGTAACTGGCTGATATGTAATGGGAAACTTCTCCATTGAAACATACAGAACTTAAACTTTATTTTATGTATAACATGCTGATATGGAATTGTATGTGTGTCGTGTTCTTCCAGCAATCAGTGGTTAGCATAAATCAGATAACATCATAGAGGAATCCAGGAAGGAAAACTCCTACTTGAAAGATCACAAATCAAAAGCTCATGCACTCAATTTTCCATCATGAGTGAACCAGACTTGGATTTCCAGAAAGACCACAGAGGCTCGGGATGTAGTGAAGACATTAGAATCAGCATTTTTTGATTAATTAAATTCTATTCAGTCTCCATACAGTATATCTGAAGTCATCGTTTTCACATTTTGCCTGATAATTAGATATTATGCACATATTAAATGTGTAACACAATTAATCATATTCCTGGTTTCTGGTCAAATGTCTTCCCATGTATATGTTTTACTACAAAAGCAAAATTTGCAGCTTCTGGGCCTCAATGTTATCCTGTAGCAAGCCTCCCACATGTCAGACAGTTTGGTTATAACCATGGAAAGCTTCGATCAATGATCTCTAGCTACCTTCTGCGTTGTAGAATTGCAATTCCCAGCACTGACAGCCTAGAGATACCACTGGCTTAGATGATAAGGAAACATAGTAACACCTGAACTCCAAAAAAGATGGATACAGTAGAATAAATATGCAGAATAAATAGCTACATATCTTGCTGTTAATTCACCTTTTGCAAATAGTAGGAAAATTTACTCAAAATTATAATATATTGCCTCCCTTATTAAAACTAACAGTACAATTGTCTTTGTTGACAGTAGCAACCAATCAGAGCTAAGCTTTCATTTTTTCAGACCATCTTACAATATGAAAGCTGAGTTCTGATTGGTTGCTATAGGCAACAAAGACAGTTTTCTGTTAGACACTTTTGATAAATAAGGCCCATTGTCTCATAATCAGTAAAAATGAAAAAACAAGTGACCAAATTCAGCTTTTTGTTTTTTGATAATAGTGTAGTGTTACTGTACTGATAAGCAGAACTTCATAAACTAGGTTCTAGCGTAGCCTTTAATGGACTAGTCCTTATGCACAGCATCTAATTTGATAAAACAGAGCTGCAGTGTGAAGTAGGGAAAAACTACAAAGAAGCATTGTAAACAGGCTCAAACTGGCCCACCTGAGATTCGGTGTAATCCCCGGTGGGCCCTGAGCTCCAGTGGTGGAACTAGCCCCACAGCATCCTACCTCAGAATGCCCGAGGCCTCTGTCCTGAGCGTTCAAAGCAGGGCCCGGAAAAGGGGGGCTAACGCCCTTGTTTCCCGGGACTGCACAGTGCTAGTGGAGCAGAGCGCTATTCAGCCTGGTAAGCCTAGGGCTTTAGGCCTTAAAGGGGTTGTCTCACTACAAAGATTGCTTTTTATGTTAAAGAACTTGCAAAGACAAGTCACTTTGAAAAAAGTGTGCTTTAGCAGTGTCCTACCTATTCATTGATATCCCTTCATGTATGAGCTGCTTCAGCTCCCCACTATAGCTACAGACCTCTTTGTTCTCTCCTGCTAGGCCGCCAGTGCTGGTCGCGCTCGCTGCAGACCTGGTGTCCCTAGCTGCTCATCACTGCAGACCAGTTAAAGCCAGTAAACAAACCCCTGAATTACAAAATAAAACAGAGAAAACAGTACTGAGGTAGCATGAATCAATGTAGTGATTTAAGCCTACAAGGCGTCAGCCTCTAGTACTGATGTAGGCGGTGTGATGACATCATATTATTGCGCCACCTACGCTTGTCTTCACCTTCACCACCTACCTGGGACCCATCAACCACCTACCTACATAAGGCCCACCATCACCTACCTACATGTGGCCCACCAACACCTACCTATATGAGGCCCACCATCACCTACCTACATGTGTTCCAGTAGTAATGCACCTGGAATTGCTGTACTGAAGCTATAAATCTATAGCTTTGTACGGTTCTAACTTACAATGTCTCCCAATTATGTCTCATCTCTTTAGACTTTGTACCATCCTGTTGGTTCTCCACCACTGTACTTGCTTCTACCTCAGGAGCCCACATTACTGTATCTTCTATGTTGTAAAGTGCCCCAAATTACTTCAGAAAAAATGGTGTCATAAATATGGTTACCCTCAAAATAATAGTACCAAACAGAGCCTGTCTAGGTATATATCTTTGTATTTGTAAGGTGTTCAAGCTAGTCTTAACTTTTAATGTTTATTAAATAAAAGTTATATTTTAGGAAGAGGTTGTTTTTTTTTGTTTCTGTGATTTTTTTCCCCACACAATATTAAGCCCGTCTATGTCTTTCCACTGAAAATTAAATGTACAAGGGGCCAGGTGGGCAAAAAAAGAAAGCATTTTTTTTGACACTTGAAAGTCATCCGCTCCTCTACACTTCAGGATTATCATGAATGGTGTCATAACTGGAGTTGTTCTCGTGAATGGAGCATCTCCTGTGATGGGATGAGAACCAGCTGTGGGGCAGATCGCCAGGGAGCTCTAAAAATAGCAGTGGTGGACAACATGTAGATTATATACACATATATATTATTTACTATATTTCAATTTTCATAGCAGCTGATACATACCCTCTGATTGTTAAAAACGCAAAAAATAAAAACCCTTTTCCACATACAGTTTATATCCAAGGTGCCATATATTCTAAATGCCTGATAAATGTCCAGCTGATGATCTATGTAGCGTATTTTCAAGGCTAATATTACAAGGTGACCTATTGCTGACAATTATCTCTTGATGCGTTTGATATTTTAATGGGTATTATATTGATCTTTATTCTTTAGTAATTTATAGAATAACAGAATTTTGACATGTTAAACCTTCTTAATATAGCCAGATGTTGGGTTTTAATATTGTCCCAGGCTTGACTGTAAAGAGATGGTACAGACCAATTATAATTGTAATGTAAACTTACATGATATTTCATATGTTCCAGCAAACTTTAAAAAAAAACACTCAAAAGCATTCTTATTACCTGCTGTCACTTCAATGATTTACAGAGGCAATAAAAAACTCTAGGGTTCTCATTTGTCATGAAGTTCAGCTCTCCAGGAGCCATTTTCTAAAGCGGTAAAGCCGAGTGATAAAATGAGTTCTTTTGTTCTATAACCGAGACCTATTCCTTCCATTTAAAAGCCTGTCTGTGTTATATTCCAGCTTTAGCTACCTCAGAATTTGTTCATAATAAATAAATGCTATGCATATGCTGCTGATACACAGAAGTTACTACAGATTGTAGCTACCGCTACTGATAATAGGGATTTATAGTTGCAAATATCTGTAACGATGGGGGAAACACAATCTAAATATATTGTATGAAAAATGAAAATCCTCACTGTCACATCTGTAACTGAAGAAAATTAAACAGCTGCGACTCCAAATCTTTAAAGAGAACCTGTCACATAAGTTATGCTCCCCTTGCTGAGGACAGCACAAGCTAGTGTTAGACCTGCTGTTTCCAGCGCTGTGTCCCTTATTCAGGAAGATGTTGTATCTTTTGAGTATTTAGTGCTCAAATCTGCAGTTTTCAGCCAGAAAAGAGTCCTGAAAAGAGTCATTTGAGACTAGCCCCGCCCACTTGATTAACCTATTACTTTGAATAGGTAGAAACATGAGAATAAATGCCAGGTGGGCAGGGCTAGCCTAGTTTGGGATGAGGGGGCCCCTTGTGACTACTGGGGAAGCAGTTTATGCCACATTTACGTCTCGATAAGTGGACATTGACTCTTGGGACTACCACAGGTGTGTGTGGGTGCTGCGGTGACTATTGCGAAAGTGAAAATGTTGTTCGGGAAGTTGGAATGGGCTGTTTGGGAAGCAGGAAGGACTTGCTATGCTTATTGAGGAGCTGAAGGGTCGATGTGACTACTGAAGAAGTAGGGTTAAAGGGGTTGTCTCACTACAAAGGGTACTACAAATCTAGGCATGTCCGTCCTTGGATACCATTAGCAAAGTACTATGGTTTATGAAAACAGGCCAGCTATGTATGTGCATAGCAACTATGTTGAAGGCCAGGTCGGGTTACGCCCAGCTAATGTGTTAGTGGCTGCCGGCTGAGCAGCATATCCCACGCAGGTCACAGATGGGAACGCGAAAGCGTAAGAGAGAGAGAGCAGATGTGCAGTCCCACGTAAAGCAGAAACAGAGGAACACAGTTTTGCTGTGCAGTCCCATGTAAATCCATTTTGTGACTCAAATGCACAGTCCCATGTAAATCCTTTTTGTGGCTCTGGTGTGCGGTCCCACGTAAATGCCGGACAGAGAACACAGCTGTGCTGTGCAGTCCCAGGTCAATAATTTTTGTGACTCCCAGGGAGTCACATAAATCACGAGAGAGAGACAGACATGTAAAAATCCCTTTTGTGCCTCAGATGTGCAGTCCCACGTAAATCCCTTTTGTGCTTCATATGTGCAGTTCCACATAAATCCCTTTTCTGAAACAGATGCACAGTCCCACGTAAATCCCAGACAGAGAACACAGCTGTACTGTGCAGTCCCATGTAAATCATTTTTGTAACTTAGATGCGCAGTTCAACGTACATCACAGAGAGCACAGCTGTACTGTGCAGTCCCGCATAAATCACTTTTATGACACAGATGCGCAGTCCCACATAAATCCCAGACAGAGAACACAGCCGTTCTGTGCATTCCCACGTAAATAACTTTTGTGACTCATGTGTGCAGCCCCACGTAAATTACAAAAGGAGAGAACACAGCTGTATTGTGCAGTCACACGTAAATCCCTTTTGTGCCCCCAATGCACATTCCCATGTAAATCCCTTTTGTGACAGACACGCAGTCCCCGATAAATCAAAGACAGAGAACACAGCTGTATTGTGCAGTCCTACGTAAATCACTTTTTTTCACTCAGATGCGCAGTCTCACATAAATCACTTTCATGACACAGATACGTAGTCCCACGTAAGTAACTTTTGTGATCCACATAAATCATGAGAGACAGAAACGTAAATCCCTTTTGTGCCTCAGATGTGCAGTCCCATGTAAATCCATTTTGTGACACATATGTGCAGTCTCATGTAAATCAGTTTGTGACACAGATGCACAATCCCACGTAAATCACAAACGCAGCCGTTTTCTGAGACAGATGTGCAACCCCATGTAAAACACAGATAAAGCATATAGTTTTGTTCAGCAGATCTGTAGAGGTCAGAGGTGTAATAATATGCAGGATATATCACTATGTGAGAGGCAGAGGAAAAAAAAATCACCCATCTTTCCCAGAGTCCTGAATGTCAAATGCCCATTCTTTTTACAAAGTATGTAGAGAGAGCGAGAAATTTAGATATACACTATTGAATTACACTTAGCTTTCCACCTCCAATGATTACTTGTGCTATGTCTACACAGCAAATACTGAAATTCCATCGTATTTTGGATGCCATTTTGTCTTTTGCTGTGCGCACATAGCCTTAGTCTCGGACAGCTAAGAACCTCTCCCTTCCCCCAGCTCACAAAGAATGAATCATCAGTGCACACAGTGTGGAGTGTGTCTGCAGAGAGTCAAGATACTCACTGCAGGGAGGAAAAACACACCCCTCCATTTCACAAGCTTTGCTTGACAACCAGCACAAAAGGCTGCCAAATGCTGTAGCAAGACAACCCCTTTAAGGCAGAACATTTGCTTTTGTAGGGGAAGTCCTGGTCCCACAGTGTATTGCTGGTGCTTAACTTTGGCATCCTGATGATGCCACATGTAGTGCTGAAACACTGTTGGGGGTGGGTTGTGTATAGAACAGCATATTTTTAATCAGTGCATTGTTCCTATGGTGCGGCAGGGCTACACAGCATCATTAACTGATAATTTAGGATTAGACAGCTACTGCATTTAGGCAAGTTATTAGGATATATAGCTACTATATATCGCTCTATAGGGACAGTGTATAGGAGCTTATTGTACTTAAGGTAGGTAGGGGCATAGCTAAAGACTCATGGACCCAGGTACAAAACTTCAGCTTGGGCCCTGTATCCCTGGACAACATCTGTGGACCAATACTTTTCAACAGCAAGTTCCCTACTTGGCATAACGGATGTCTACGGTGTAGCGTGCTGCAGAAAATTATTTCTGTTTAAGGGGATTGACGAATAGAAGATTAATTTCAAATAGGGCCAAAAAAACCCAAGTTTTACAGCCGAAATTTATCTTGCTTCCTCCCCCAAAATAATAAATAAAAAAATTGTGGGGTGAACAGGAAAAAAATGCAATTGTGTCTTTGTTTTTTGGGTTTAGTTTTTGTTGGAGTTTAATTGAACATTTTAATTGACTTTATCACATTATTATCCCATGTCACCACTATATAGTGACTAATACCACCATAATATTACTGCCCAACCAGTATACCAAGACAAACATTACCAATAGCAACAATATAGAAGGACAAAATAATATTGCCACTTATCAGTACCATAGAGTGACTAATACCACATACTGTTACTGACCAGATCAAAATATCAAGACCAATAATATCAATAATAACAATATGCAAACATCTAATAATACCGCCACCTCATGACCACATAGAACCACAATAAATGGTCTGTATAATTTGATCGTACTGTTACTGAGTATAAACTGTTACACTAAGACCACTATTACCATCAAACGGTGACCATACAGTGGTAGATACCAATGTACACAGGCTCTGCAGACTGTATATTACCTCAATACAGTGACCATATAGTGGACCATATAGCTCTGTTCAGAGCTGAAACATTGCTGATGTTGGGATAAATAAACCACCACTGTTTGAAAGTGCTGTCTATGTTTTCTTTATTTTTAGTGGATATATTTGACCTTTGGTTTAGACTAAGATTTGTCCAGTGCAAAAGCTGTCGAGGGGTGCAGAGGTAGAAGTGGCCATCAGGTCCTGGAGTCTGATGGGGCCCAAATGCCTTTCTACCATATAGGGAGATACCAGTATTATAAATGGCACATGATAGGTGGGAAACTTTTATAGACTTTACATGTGGGCACAAAAGATTTAAGCTTTGCCTCTGAGACTTAATAAACTAAATAAGGCATAATATAACAAATCAATCTTTTCCCTTAAAGAGGTTATCTGGGAGTTTTGGAAAAAAACCATTACTTCCTGGAACTGTGTTAAAATGAAAAACTGACCACTACTCACCTTTTCTGCTACTGGTGTTCCAGCACCACCAGAGCATCGGTGTGCCCTACTGTTAGTATGTGACATCACATTCATTGCTCATCCGAACATGAGCCAATTACTGGCCCCAGTGGTCACTGCTCATATGTATAGCACAAGACCGATGGCCAATGATTAGAAGTGTTTTTTTTGAATTTTGTTCTGCCACTCCCATGTTAAAACTGTTTATTCCTTTTGTGCCCTTCTAAACAAATCAGCAGAAAATGGCAGCAATGACAGCTATTTTTGCTAAGATTATTTTACAAGCAATGTAAAGAGATAGGGGAAAGCAAATTTATTCGTCTAGAAGGCAATTGGTAACAACAATCAATAGAGCTATATATATTTTCCATGTAGAAATCTTTAAAATTTCTTAGAGTTAAACACTTCTGTTAATTCTGTTTAACTGTTTCTGGTAAAGCATGGTTACAACCAAAGGTATAGCTTGAAGGAGTGTTCTAACTGTGCTGTTTCACGGAGCCTGCTCTTCACAGCCAGCTGCAGGCTCATTTACTGGCCAGGTTGTGTGTTGTTCTACAGCAGTGATTGATATATCAGCTCTGCTATTCATAGCTGAGCTTGTTAAAGGGACTTTGCTAACAGGTTTAAACAGTAGGGTAGAAGGCTACAGAGCTCTAAAGGGTTAAAGTCTGCCAGTCACATGCTCTTGTGCTGGAGATTACACACAGCAGGAAGGGACATCACCATGGTCAGCCACAGCTGCTGAAGATATGAGTAACCTTGGGAAGCTTGTGTATACAAAAACAGGAGGTAAGAACTGCTCTAGCTCTGAAGAGAAGCAAAATCAGAACAGCAATGCAGTCTTTAATGATAGTCTTTGTTTAACTTTGCCAACATGTTTAAAGCTAATAATTGTGGTAAGAATACCCCTTAAGGCTGGTGAACCTCAGTGCAAAATCTTTAACAGGGCCCTTACCTAACAAACTTCATTTCATGGTAATTCTATGTTGCAAGGCTGCAGCTTTGACCTGCAGATGCAAACGGGTGAAATTTGCAGCAGATTATACTAGAGGGTAAGTGAAGTAAATTTGATATATTTCATGCTCATGCTGTTAGGGCTCAGCCCCACGGCACTGGACAAATACTGTTCGGTTTATCCGACCAGTATTTGTCCGGTTTGTGTGCCGTGCACGCGGCCGCGCGGGGGGGGGGGGGGGGGAACAGCTTTTCTCCGCGATGAGCCCTCCCCCTTCACATTGGCTTGCACATATTCCGTCCGAAAGCCGGACGGAAGATTGTGCAAGCACAATCTTTTTCGGGCTGCCTGCGGGCGGAAAACCTGTGCAGTGGGGACTGCTGCATGGGTTTTCCATAGAGCCCCGTTGTGCTCGTTTGCGGCCGGTTTTTCAGACGGTCTGCAAAAGCGCAAACCGTCCGAAAAACTGGCCCTTAATGTTTTCTGCGTAGAAGTTGCAGATTTTAGGATCAATTTCTGTTGCAGTACGGATGTCACCCCTTTCAATGTGCTATTAGTGAAATCTAGGAGGAAACTGCAGTATGTAAAACCTTTGCTATGAAGTTGCTGGAAATTTCAGGTGAGGTTTATAATGGAAAAATATATGAACCTACCCTTATGAAACCATTGTCTCCTTATATGGCAAAGGGGCTTATAGCCCCTTTCAGGCATCAAGGATCTGCACCCCTCATGACAATGTATACAGCAGACACAGTTTTTTTGTAATTTCTTTCTATTCCACAGATACAAAAATGACTTTACCTTGAATGCTTTTGTGTGTGTTTTGAGCTATTGACCTAGGCATAACATCTAGAGAGTAATAGAGAATTAAATCTAAAAATATCAGGGATTTAGAGACAAATAATAATGAGTAAAGTATATATCTGGCAGATAATAGCATCTGTGAATATAAATGTCTGCAACATCCACTCTATTGCTTGGGACTCAATAAAATTGCCTGTGTTTTTGTCTTCTCCTAATTGCTGTAGATTGTGCTCATACTTATCAGATTGCTACCTCATCACCCGCACTCTGTAATGCATCTTTGTTAACAGTTACACAAGAACACATATAGGAGGCTTCCTGCTGAGCTACAACTGAGCTTCAATTATCGTATGTGCTATTCAATGCTGCAGCCTCAATAACAAGACTCTTGAAAGCCACAAGATGATTTTGGTTTAAACTTTTCTGAATGTTATTCTAAAGATCTATCCTGGTAACTAAAAAATAAAGACGCCAAAAATAATTTGCTTTTTCTTTTTCCCCAAGGGCGACATTATAAAATTTTCCCAAATTAAATGCCAAATTTCATGCGGTAAGTCTAAAAATTTGCCTGATTTATGAACCGTTTCTACAGCGGGTCATAAATCAGGCGCATTCAACACAAGTAGGGAAAATTTTCTGGCTCAGGTATACCACTTTAAAAAGGGGTATACCTGTTCCAGTTTGTAAATGCCCAAGAAATGCCGTAAAAAAAGCTAAAACATCTAAACTTTGCTATTTTTCTAGTGGGAACGGGGTTTCCCTGAAAACCGGGCGAAAGATTCCAGATATCTGGCGCAGCCCCGTTCATACATGTCGCCCCAAATGTTAGGCTTTGCTCACAAAAACATTTGCATATATATACTGTATATATATAATCTTATGTATATACAAAAAACGGGAAATTTAATTCCAGTGACGTAATGAAACCCCCAAAAATTCTTTAAAATTTTTTGGTTTGGCACTGCCCCTTCCACTTTTGATTGACTTATTTTATTTCTCCTCTCAGAGTAGAAAGTTACCCTTGTATGGCAAATAGCCCTTTTCTGTGGGGCATTGCTTAGCTTTTCTCCCCAAAGAAAAAACGGGTATCTTAAAAATTTTTGGCTGCTTTTTTTCCCTCCCCTTTTGGAATTTGAACAGCCCCAAAAACATGATGTAAAAAAACCGCAAATGTGACTGCTTTTAGTGCCTAGGGGGGGGGGGGGGGGGGGCACAGGGGGTGAATTTGGGGGTTTCCCACCCAAACAGCTACTGTACATAAAAAATTACTGCGGGGCATTTTACCATATAATACAGTGTGCAAAGCAAACCCTTATTGTGCAAAAGGGTTACCAAATAAGTCACAAAATCTTTCTTTTCAAACCAATCAGTCTCACAGGGTCTGCCCTAAACCATTTGTCACGTTTATCATATCATAGATAGACTACACTCCCGTTTCAAAATTTTTTGGGGTTTTCATTTAAAAATTTTCCCTTTTTATTTTTAAAAGGGAAAAAGCACATTTTTTTTAAAAGAAGCTAACATTAAAAAAATTAAAAAAATAAAACTTTTAAAAATTTTTTAATGTGGTAAATGACTATTCAAGCTCAAACGTCGGGTTGTTAATGAAATATCTACAAAAGGTATATAGGGGCCCATTTCCAACAACCATCACCCAGGTTCAAAAGGGGGAAAACATTGTTTTTGCAACGTGTGGGGAAAAGCTATTGAATATTTTGAAAAACCCTTAAAAAACCCTTTGGGGGTCCCTTTCACACGGTGCATTTTGGTCCCCTTTTTGATCCTTTTTTTAATTTCTTTTTTTTGTGCAAAAGGGCCCACAGCAATTTAAAATGCTGTCATTTCTGCAAAAAAAAATGGGGGGGAAAATTTTAGCGGAAAATTAAAGGCGATTTTTGGCCCGGATTTTTTTTCGGCAATTACGGGCTTTAAAATACGGGTCCCTTTCCTGCAAAAAAAAACTCATTAAAAAAAAAACACTTCAAAAATTCTTTGTGTAAAACCCCCTTGTCCCAAGTATGTTAGCACAGCAAAAAACAGTTTTGCGATTAAAGAACTAAAAAACCTGCCCTTTCCCTTTTGCCTAGTTTGAAATGGGGGAGCAATACTTTTGTTGGTTCTTTAAACCGCAAAAAGGGCCCCGAAAAAAAGAGAACTTTCATGTAAAAACTCGACAGTCGGGTCTTGTGCGGAAGAAAAGGGCTTTTCCCAAAACGGGGAGATTGCCAAGAAACTGAATATATTCATTTAAAGCGATCCTGTAAAGTTTTTAAAAGCTGCCCAAAGTGAGACAGGTATAAAAAGGGGAAAAAAATTTTGACCTCGGGTAATATATTTGTTTTATACAGGCTAAGACTTTCCCACAGGGGAATAAGGGAAACCCCTTTTTGTCCCCAGGGCTGGTGCCCTCAACCCTTGGCGGGTTTGGGTTTGGCTTTTTTAAAGGGAAAAAAGCAAAAAAAAAGAAGCAAAAAGAAAAAGGGCAGAGGGGAAAGTTTAAATGTCCCACCCATCTACGAAAAACTGTGGGAAAGGGTTTCCCTAGAATCTCTCCATTTGTGGGCCACAAGAAGTAAATTGCACTCAGGGGGCCCAAAAAAAAAAACTCCACTGGTGGGCCTCAAGAATCAACTCCACTGTTTGGGTCCAACGCCTCCCAGTCTGACACTGTATTTATATAATTTGAAGTAGGATAAAAAGTAGAGTAAATTCTAAAACAGAAAGTGAAAACACTCCAACCCCCCCACCCCAAGGGGGCCAGTGATTGGGCATTTGCTCTGTTTTACACACTAATATAGGAAATTGTCATCACCATAATTAAAGGGAGGGGACCAGAACCCTCCAGTTCATTTAAATTTCTTACCCTCCGCTTTTTCTAGGAAATTCCCGAAAAAAAGGGGCTCAGAGGGGGTGGGGTTTATCCCAAACCCCTCCTCCCTAATAAGCGGGCTTTATTGATTTGCGGACATTTCCCGGGGAAGGGGCTTTAAAAAAACCAAGGGTCAGGAAAAAGAAAGGGGGCTTCCACTGTCCCCATTTTAAGGGGTCCAAATAGCATTTTCCTTCTTTTACTCTTTTTTTCTCCAAAATCCATATATCACCGAGTCAGATTCTCTCCCCTCTATTTACCTCCTGCTGTCAGATAGGGCAGCATAAACAACCTTACAGGTTCCCTTTAACTAAGTGATATAAATGTGTGATACATTTTCTCATCTGGAAATATAGCTCATTTAGGCTTCTTATGTATATTCCCAGTTCATTGACACCAAAACTCTGGCACTGTCTTGTAAGCGAGCTGCAGCACTAGACCATGTAACGGCCAGTAACATCTTTAATGCCACATTTCACAGGTATCATCTGATTGTACTCTATGTTTACTCTGCCCCTGATTCCGCTGTTGTCTCTACATCTGACATAGAGCACAGTTTTTGATCTTTGGCCCCTTTACTGTTTTTTCCTTTATTCCTTTCTCTCTGCCGAAAAAAGCATTGCAAGAAGGACAATGTCTTCCACCCCCATTGGCACAAAAAGGGTTTAAAGTCTAACAGGAAACAATATGGGTAAATTTTTATTGCTGGGAGTCTAACCCCTTGCACACTCTCTAATCACTTGAGTTGGAGTTCTAAGGTTCCCGTTCCTTCTAAATTTTTTGAGTCGAAATTGGGCGGTTTAGGTGGAACCAAAATTTGGGGTTTATAACCCCCATTCAGTGATCAATTTAGATACCAGCAAATTTAACACCTGCCAATAGGGGGAAAATTTTCAACTGGGTTTAAAAACCCCTTTAAATGATGAAGTTTTTATCTGCCCCGTAGCCCCACTTGAGGGAAAGCTCACAACAACCTCCAAAATTTAAAATTTTTTTTTAAATTTAAAATTTTTTAAATAGTAGAAGACCAACTTGAAACCTAAACCCGCAAACAAGGGAAAAGCAAGTAGATAACAATCTTATTATCCAATAAGTGAAGTACAATTGTATAAAAAATAGTAAGCAATACAGAGATAATAAACTATAAAAAATACCCTTTTCCACAGGATTTTAGCGAAGTTTTTTTTTATTTCCGGGGGTTTTGCCCAGGGTAAAAAAGGCGGTTCCCAAACATGGCATGCTCCGGAACAATGGTGGGTCCACTCAACTGTATGCATACCCTCAGGAAGCACATACAGTTGAAAACAACTCCTGCAGTCCACACCAGGAGACTACGCAGCGCAGCGATGAAATGACTTCATCATTCTGCTGTCTCTTCTATACTACGAAGCCTAGAAAACTTTTTTCCCCTTTGTTCCTTTTCGAACCCAGAAGTTTTCCAGAAGGAGGGTAAAAGCACAACGCACATGTTTTGGGCAAAAGACAGAAGTGCAAGGCCTTCGGGGAGTGTAAAGGGGTCGGGGGAAACCCCGGAGAAGTGATTTTTTATTAATTTATTAAATTAAAATTAAAATTTTTTTAAATTATTAGGTCCATATAGCTACCAAAGAAGGGTACAAATATACCTATCTACTTAAGAAGGAGACTTATATACCTACCTTGCCATCTAAGAAGGTACCTAAAGATACCGACCTACCTAAGAAGCAGACCAATATACATATCTACTTAAAAAGGGAGACCCTACATTTTTCCTTGCTATGGAGGGGGGAAACCCAAAATACCTACCAAACCTTTCAAACCTACTTAAGGAAGGGACCTATTTAACTACCTTTCCTACATAGCTTTCCTAACCCAAGGAAGGGGAACCTATTTACCTACCCCCCCCAAGATGGGGAAGGTTTTTTACCTACCTACTAAAAAAGGCGTATAATACCTTTTCTCTTTGGGGGAACCCTATAAAAAATACCCATCGACTAAAGGGACCAAATATAACCACCAGGGGGGCCCATAAAAACCACCCTACGGGGGGGCACCTATAAAACCTACTTTCGGGGCCTATATATTTATCTACTTACTGGGGGGCTTATATACCTAAAGAGGGAACATATATACCTACCTATGGAGGGGACTTATATACCTAACTACCTACCTAAGGAGGGGACCTATATATTTTCCTACCTAAGCAGGGGACCTTAACTAATGAGATGCCTATATATGTACCTACGGGGTAAACTAAAAACCTTCCTACCCCAAAAAGTACCTACATAGTGAAAACTGGTAATGCCAAATCCTTCACAGCAGACACCCAGCTTTCCTACAATAAGAAAGTTGGGCATCTACCGTGGATCATGTCACCAAGCTTTTCTGGGTACTGGATAGCCTATCCAGCATCTAGTAAAACTTATTTAAATTTTTTATTTTCACGGAAATGAGTTTGGGGTATAGGGGGGGGGGAAGGGGGGGGGCAACCACCCAAATTTACAAGGGGCCAACCTGGGGTGTTAGGGGGGGGCCGAAAAGCCAAAACTACGCCTCCCTGTTTCACAGAAACGGTAGAAAGAGCAGGGCTGCGGCCTGTTCTCTCTATCATAGAGGCTATGTGACATGCATACAAGTGAGATGAACGGTGGAGCAGAGAGAACTATGCACTCCCTGCCTCTGGTGTATGTTGCTGCACTGCCTGATCTGCTTCCTGTATAAAGCACCTGGCTTGGGCCAGGGGCAGGCGGACTCATTGGGGGAGCGTGGAGAGGGGAAATACCTACCTAAATCGGGACCCCCCTATCTAAACAGCCCCGTTTGGGCCCCAAATTACATACCTATTGAGGGCCCCAGTCAACCTATCTTCTGGTGGCCTCTATCTGCACACCTACCTACTGGGGCCCAAATCTACCTACCTACTGGGGGCCCCAATCTACCTACCTACTGAGGGCCCCAATCTGCCTACCTGCTGGGGGCCCCTATCTAGCTACCTACCAGTGGCCCCGATCTACCTACCTACCTACCTACCTAACTACAGAGGCCTCTATCTACACACCTATCTACTGGGGCCCAAATCTACCCACCTACTGGGGTTCTCTATCTGCACACCTACCTACTGGGGTCCCCTATATACCTACCTACCAGAGGCCCCTATCTGCCAACTTACTGGGAGCCCCTATCTACCTACCTACCGGGTCCCTCAATCTACCTACCTACTGGGAGCCCCTGTCTAAACAGCTGCATACTTGGGGCCCCTATTTACACACCTACCTAATGGGGGCCCCAATCTACCACCCACAAAAAAAGGCCCCCCAAAACCCACCTCTGGGGCCCCTATCAGCTACTACCGTTCCAGTCTACCTCCCACCCTCCTACCCACTGGGGGGCTCCAATCTACCTACCTACTGGGGGCCATTATCTACACAGCTATCTACTGGGGACCCCAATATACCTACCTAAATACCAGAGGCCCCAATCTACCTACCTACATGATGCCCCAATCTACCAGCCTATTGGAGGCCCCAATCTACCTACCTACATATTGAAGGCCTCTATCTACCAACCTACCTAATGGGGGGGCCCCCATTATTACCCACGGGGGGACCTACCCGCGTCCTACGGGGCCCCCTATCTACCTACTTAATACTAATTGGACTACCATACCTACCGGGGGCCCCTTCTACCCACCCACTTGGGAACTCTATCTACTTTTTCCTTTTTTTTTTTGGGGGTCCTATATACCTTCTGGGAGCTCTATATAGCTAACTACTTACAAGGGGCTATATACCTACCGAGGTGGCCTATATAAAAAAAAATTACCAGGGGCCCTCCTACCCTTTCTCCGGGGGGCAAGGTGGTAATCATTACCATTTGGGGCACTATGGATAGGGATTTTCTACAGGGGGGGGGGGGGGGGACAGTTATGAAGATGATAGAAAAGCGAGGCATCTCATTTGTTTATGTTGTAAATTCTGCAGGAGGGAGTGATGGCCGGGAGAAGTCGTCATGGTGGTTTGGACCGGATGGAGAAGAAAAGGAAACGTGAACGAATCTCATCAGGGGGGTTAGCGTCAGCCTTGGAGTGAGGAGAAAAAAAAAGCTTTTGTCTTACACAGAGCTCCAGTAGTAGTAATGGAGAGTTACTTTATTTAAATTAACACTCCTCAACAACTTCCCTCATCCATTTTATTAAAGAAATAGACCCAATGCTGGTCCAATGAATCTGCGGAAGTCCAAAGGGGAACCTTATAGAAAGATATTGTGCCTGTAAGCTGTTCCCTGTACCACCTTCCCGCCTCTCCTCACAACCATTGTGTTAACACAACACAAACTACAGCCCCCACATATCCTAAAACTCCCTACCTCCATCGATCACGTTATGGCGCCCCCATACCACCCCATTGGACATTTGTACAGAGGTAGGGAAGGATAAGGAGCTGCTGTAAAAGTGAGGATTTTAAGATGTTTATGTGGCAAATTCTAAAGAGACGAGACATCGCTAGAAGAAGTCATCATGGCGGTCTAGGCTGAAAGGAAAAAAAAGGGAAAGAGAACGTCTCCGATCAGAGAAGACGTCACCAGTAAGTCACTGGCTGTAACTGCAGTGTAATAATTTATATGGTCTGCAGAGTCACCATTTGGTGCTCAACTCTGGTCATGGTGTGGCAGTATTATTTGGTCCATTGGTAGTGGTATTATTGGGATTGATGGTCTTGGTACTGAGAATTTTTTGTTTTGTAACAGCGTGATGGTAATACGTGTGGAATATTCACTCCATGTGTAGGTGTTTTATCTGGTGACTGTATTATTTAGGGTATGTTCATATGGCATCTTTGTGCGTGTAATTGCATGCGCATTCCGGCGCATATTGTGCTTCAAACACTATATATAGTATTCATTCAAGGACTAAAAGCTGTTAGTGATGTACCTCCATGCTGTATGTTATCAGAAACATGAGCTTGTTTATCTATGTTACTGACAAACTTTAGAGCTATGTAGCCTTCTGCTCTACTGTTTAAATCTTTCTATTAGCAATGTCCCTGTAACAGGCTCAGCTGGAAATAGCAAAGCTAACATTTCAATCACAGCTGTAGAACTACCAACAGCCAGAGCAGAAAGTGAGAGCCTGAAGCTGGCTGTAAAGAGCAGGCTCTGTGAAACAGCATGGTGAGAACACTCTTCTAAGAAAAGAAAATGGAAATGTAAGCCCTTAAATTGTCCTCTTTTTAAGACATTTCTTGGTTGCACCTGTTTCTAGAACTGTTGTGTCATAGACAAGATGGCCATTAAAAGAGGTTGTGACTAGCAAATATGCAAACCCTTGATTCAAGGCAAACAAAACTGGGTATCGCCTCAGATCAAAAAATGTAGGACACATGAAAGCCAAGTCATACATGCAAAAGGGGACTCAGTAGTTTAGTTCATAGATTATATAGGAAGGTTCAGAAGCAATGCAGCCATGGTACATGGAACAGGGTACAGTCACTAAGAAGACATCAATACAATATGTGAAATCAAGTCCAGATGACAGGATTATTTGAGCAAGATGGTGTTAAGCACCAAAGCAAAGGGAGGTTATGGTGGCAGGGAGCCGCTTTAAAGAACTGACAAGGATAGCGGGACACTGCCTCAACTACCCTCTTGCTAGAGAACAGTAAAAACAGTAAGGAAGCCTCTTCACAAAGGGAGAATATGCCTAAAAAGTTGCGTATAGCAGGGTGCAACTCATTTTTTTTGGGTCATCGGCAATAGTGGACTGAGACAGGGTGCTTGATAAACAGATTCAGGAGACTATGAAGACACCTGAGTAGCAGCAGAGGATGCAGGTAACCAGGCTCGGTAAAAAAAGGAAACAGTTTTCCAGCAGCACTGATAAAATTACAACATTTATTAGTGGAAAAAATATAAAAAACAAGTGACCAACCATGTAAAGTAGAGACGCTGCTACTTTGCACATGGTGTGCCACTTGTTTGTTTTTGTTTTTTTTTCTACTAATAACTGTTGTCATTTTAATAGTGCTGCTGGAAAACTTTTTCCTTTTTGTACAAGTTTTTGCCCGTTCCCTGGAGGGCTTCATTTCCATGCAGCTTCTCATGTTGAGCTGGCTTGTTTGTATTTGTAACCAGGCTGGGTAACTTCCTTCTATGGCAAAAACATAATAATAACAGCATGAGAGGTACACATGGGCTCCAGGGCAAAAACTTTTGGGTAGAGCTCTCTTCAAAGACCACCTTCTGGGACTAGTGGTCATTAATGAATTTCAGTCTCCTTATTTTGGTCTTAACTATAACTAGCTGAGACATTACAAAGACATAAGTGCAGGAGATTTAATCTTCAGTAAACAAAGTTAAAAATGGTCCGAGAAGTGAAAACAATTGCTTATCTGTAAACAAAAGCAAATCTTGTTTGAGATCAACAGCCTGCTCCAAGAGTGAGATCCATTTATGGTTATGTCACTCCCTGCTCTGTCTGATCAGGAAGGACGATATGAGCAGGTAACCATAGAAACCTGTATGCACTAGGAGCAGATAAAATCTCTCTTATCTCATCAGAGGTAAAATCAAAAGACCAATATATTTAGAAAAAAGTCTTCAATTACCTGTTCCTACATGTTGAAAACTGATCTTGAGTGAGTGAGTAAACCCATTTAATAAGCTTTCTTTTAAAACACAGCCTCCCACGTGATACGCTGATTATCCCTGGCCCTGCTATCAGCATCCAACGGCTGTTTTGCCAGGAAAGGTTGTAGCAAGCCTCGCTACACAGATCATATCTCTAATGATGGGGACAGGTAAAATAAGCACTTTTGCAATTGGTGTGCATTACCTAAATCACTTAGTATAGCAGTGTCAAGTTGATGAATTAAGGTAAAACATTAAAATCTGTATAATCATTACATCCTTATTAAGCTCATCAAATATTTTTGTTTACTGTTATTACATCCTTATCGAAGTATCAGATATTTTCCACACAGCTTTATTTAGAACAGATGCTCTGCCTGCTTCAGCAAGAAGTCATATCAAGAAACCAAAGAATTCCTCTCTCGGACGATATGAGAAAGTTCAGGAATTTTCTTATCGGCTAATGCCTAGAAAACATTGCGTAGATGCGGAGACAAAGAGGTCTCAACAACACCCAAATTTTAGCCAATGATAAAATAATCATGTGATTCAAAGTTATATCAAATTGTACCTTCCTGTGATTAAAGCAGATCTTTTAACCACCCATCTGCGTGGGTTGTAATTTCTCAGTTCTTAAGCTGTCGACAGCTGTAATCATCTAATTTGGACGGGGACATCTAATTGGATAAGGAGTAGAAAGAAAAGATAATTCTACACCTAATTACTATCTTGACAGCAGATATGAGCTAATCTGTGCATCTATAACTATTTCTGCAGCAGGTGGATGGGACATGCCCCCTTTTCTGTGATTGGCCGACTGATATTTCATTCAGCTTGTTGGGATATGTCCCCTGGATGGGACACGCCCCCTGTGCTGTGATTGGCTGTCTGCACTCTGTGTTTACTCCCCTCTGAGTTGTGGAAAACTAAAGTGAAACAAACTGCCTGTGATGGTTGTGTGTGTATAATAAAGGTTGTCTCAACTCCTCTGTAAACCGCTTCTCCCAGTGATAGTTCTGTGTAAAAGATCTGGGCCATTACTGAGTCTCTAGCTGCTAGATTCACTCTCCCCTCATATAACACAGCCTTTTACAGTCTGCGCTACCTCCTGCCTGATAACAGAGGGGGGGGGGGGAGGAGGGCAGCATGCCTTTCTCACATTTGTTTAATCATTTTAGGCTGTATGTATAGCTGTTTACAGCAATGCAGGGGTTCTGCTTACCAGGGGCGTCGCCAGGCAGATTCATTCGGGGCACGAGCCCCAAATAAATCTGCCTGTGCCCAGGGTCTCGGCGGCTCCAGGCCGCTGCCGTGAGCCTGGAGCACTCCTTAGTGCGGGCGGCGCCCGCCAATCTCTGACTGCACGGCCGTTTCACAGCGGCTGTGCAGTCAGAGTCGGGGAGGAGGCAGGACGGATCGTTCCCGTCCTGTCTTCTCCCCTGTATGTACAGCGCTTGGTAAGCGCAGTATATACACCTCAGCGTCGCAGGGGGCGTGACGCACCACTTTCATCACCCCCCTGCGACGCTGGTATCCTCTAAGCCGGCAGCTTAGAGGTCCCGGGCCCCGCGAGACAGCATAAGTAGCGTGATGATATCACGATGCTTACACTGTTCTCAAGCTGCAGGTTCTGGAGGGGCGGACCGTGCTGAGGTGAGTAGGTTTTTTTATTTTATTTTTATTAGGTAAGGGGGCATATCACTGGCTACAGGGGGCATATGTGGCTAAGGGGCATATTACTGGCTACAGGGGGGCATATTACTGGCTACAGGGGGACAAAATGTGGCTAAGGGGCAAATTACTGGCTACAGGGGGGCATATCACTGGCTACAGAGGGGGATATCACTGGATACAGGGGGGCAAAATAACTGGCTACAGGGGGCATATCATGGCTACAGAGGGCATATTACTGGCTACGGGGGGGCATATCACTGGCTACAGAGGGGCCATATCACTGGCTACAGGGGGCATATCACTGGCTACAGAGGGGCATATCACTGGCTTCCAGAGGCATATCACTGGCTACAGGGGGGCATATGGGCTGGCTACAGGGGGCATATCACTGGCTACAGAGGGCATATTACTGGCAACAGGGGGCAAAATATGTGGCTATGGGGGCTATTATGTTTTCTATGGGGGCATGTTACTGGCTAAGGGGGGCAATAAGCTGGCTACAGAGGGCTAATAACCTGACTACAAGGAGCATATTACTGGCTACAGGGGGCATATTACTGCCTAAAGGGGGCAGTAACCTAGCTACAGAGGGCAGTAACCTGACTAGAGGGGCTAATAACCTGGCTAGAGGGGGCAGCAACCTGGCTAGAGGGGGCAACTACTTGGCTAAAGGGAGCTACAACCTGTCTACAGTGGGCTACTACCTGGCTTTTAGGGGCAAATATTTACCTACAAGGGGTAATTATTACCATTTGGGGCACTATAGATGGAGATTTTGTATACAGATAGGAAATTGTAGAGAAATGCTGATAAAATGAGGAGTCTAAGATGTTTGTTTTGTAAATTTTTCAGTGAAGAGTTGTGGACGGTAGAAGTCTTCATGGCGTCTGGGACAGATGGAGAAGAAGAGAAAGAGAACAACTCTTCAGAGACATCTCCTGTAAGTCACTAAATGTAACTGCAGTGTAATCACTTATATTTCTGCTGAGCCTACATACAAAGGTTTTTCTCTGTAAAAATACATCCGCAGTTCACAATGAGACGCGAAAAATTCCGTGTGAACCCAGCCTACAAAAAACATAAGGGCCCGAGCCCTGGATGTTTTGGGACCCTAGCAACGCCCCTGCTGCTTACAAGGAGCTTGTGGAGCCTGGAGCTGCGAGCTCTACAGATATGAGAACATCACAGGAGGTCTGCAAAGCTGTGACATCCTCTCCCTTCACCTGCTCACACACAATGATGATGTCACAACTCTTCAGTGAGGGGAGACACGCCTACTGGTAGGAGAGACACGCCTACTTTGAGAAGAGACTCACCCCTGGATTTGAAGCTGAAACAGATAGAAACAGCTCAAGTTTGCGAAAGTGTGTAATGTTAAAACCCCTTTAAGGTATGTAGTACGACAAGACCAAAATTCAAATGAATGGTGAGCCACGTAATACAAGGATGTCTCAAGTTTGCCAGAATGTAGGCCAGTAAGACAGAAGGGGTTTGTTGTGAATAGGTTCCCAACCCCATGGTGGCACATGAGCAAGGGCTGTCTTCATGGAACAACTTCTTTAACTGTCTACTGTCCCTTCTATCATCTATCATCTACAGTGCAGTGGTATTTTTTCTTCTGCTAAAATGAAATCCCTGCTTGTACAGTTACAATCTGTGACGACTTCTTCTCTGTAAATTACCATATCATTGTACATTATTTATTTGAGTCTGTCTCCCCGATAATTCAGCCCTACAAAATATATCGACATATACAAATAATAGACAGTTACAGTAAGTAATCAGTTATTAGCCAGTTTTATGTACAGAAGTCATGTAATTCTCTGAAGGAAGAAGCTTCCCGTTAAATTTCAGAAATAAGA
>JAODAL010046645.1:0-30711 GCA_025379985.1 Phyllomedusa bahiana
TTAAAAGTCCCCGAAAAGTGACAGGTCCATTCTTTTTACGGACGCACACTTCGCGCCGCAAAATACAATCAAAATATCATCGTCGAATGATGATTTTATACAGCACTCAGTGAGTGCTGAACGTGACAGATGATTTTACCATTTTTGCGTAATTGGGTGCCGGAGTATGCCACGCAAATATGGCGTGTGAATGTACCGTTAGCATCCACTTAAAGGAGTGTCTCCACGATGTATACTGCACAGGTCGGCGCGCAGCTAGCTGTGAGCCGACCGTGCATGAGGATGAGGAGGGCGCCGTTTGGCGGCCGTCCTCTCCTTTCACTTCTATGGCAGTTCCGAATATAGCCGAGTGTGTGCCCTCAGCTATATTCCAGAGCTCCCATAGAGGTGAATGGGCTG
This sequence comes from Phyllomedusa bahiana, assembly GCA_025379985.1. Taxonomy (NCBI): domain Eukaryota; kingdom Metazoa; phylum Chordata; class Amphibia; order Anura; family Hylidae; genus Phyllomedusa; species Phyllomedusa bahiana. The sequence continues at coordinate 400 of JAODAL010046645.1, forward strand.
TCACAGGCGCCGCTCTCCTCATTCTCATGCAGGTAGCTGAGAGTACACTTTGCTAAGCGGGAAAACCGCTTTAGGGTGCTTTCACGCGGTGTGGTTTTGGTGCGTTTTTGATGCGTTTTTTTGGATGCATTTTTTTGTGCAACAATGTATATCATTAATTGTTGTGCCTTCCTGCACAAAAAACGCATCCAAAAAACGCATCAAAAACGCACCAAAAAACGCACCGTGTGAAAACACCCTTAAGGGCAGAGTTCTTGCTCCATGACCCTAAGCAACACTGATTGCTTACTCTGCACCACCAACCCCCCCCCCCACTCTTTCCCCATTTTCTGCTCGTAACCCCTCCCCTCAAATAACGACACCGACAACCAACCGGATTAAATTGGCCACAGCAGCCGTTTTATTAACAAAGTACAAACATAAAATAGCCATAAATAACCATCAACATATGTATAAAACATCTCTAAAGCCCCATAATATCTGTAAAACCCGATAACTCCGTAACCACAACTAATTTTCAAACCCCAACCCTTGTAAACCAGTACCGAAGTACACCAGCCTCCAACCCGAGGGGCAGAGGTCCTTTGGGGCCGAAACGACCTGGCGACAAAAGACCCGAAGGGAAAAACACCACGACCCCCAGAAGAACTCCACTGGCTCGGAGGTCCAAAAGCCATACAAGATGGCTCACCCAATTTGCTCTCCAGAGATACCAGCATGGAAGAGCCCACTTTCGCCAGGCCGAGCCAACGTTCTCCAAACCCAGAGGGAGTCATACCCCGAATGACCCCCTAAGCCAATATCCTCTTCCAACTCCAAGAACCCCTGCCGGCCACCATGACAATGTCAAAGCCCTAAAGAGAAAACTCCATACTTCCCACCACACCGCACCCTACCTTCCTAATGACCTCAATGGCCTCCAACCAACCCTCAACAGATAGGGAGGGGGGGCAGTACTGCTGCCTCGTGCATTGCCAACTGCTCTCTGGGCGGAAGGGGCTGTCCAAAGACTGTCCGTCACTTCCGCCCCGCCTCCTTTCCCTCCCCCAACAGCCGGGTGCGCTGATGATGCGCCCCAGAGTGCCGGATCATGCCACGCTTCCTCTATGAGGTGGGGGCTGGTCCGGCGCGCTGCTGGACAACATTTGCAATCTATATATAGAAATATCTATATATGACCGCTGCAGTTTTTGCCAAAAAAGGACTTTAAAAACTGTATACATTTTTAGCATGCAAAACTGCAACATGCAAAGGTGCCCTTAGGCTTCCTAACCTCTATCACCGACCGACCAATGTTAATGAAAGGTTAATTCAGGGAACATGTTCAATAAGTGACAGCAGTAAATGCCTGACACCAGTTCATTAGCACCGTCATGTCCCGAGGCTTGAATAACCACTGAGACCATATCATGACATTTCAAGACTAGCGCTCTGATGTGCGGCGGAGGATTAACACGACACATTGCACAACGAAACGGCCCAGACCAACATCCATCAGAGCAGCAGCTTCATAAAAACATGGCAGAAATTCAGATTTAGAAGCAAAAATATTGTAATCAGTAAAGGGGGATTTACTTGCATGTCCAGGTTATTCCAGCTGTACATACATAATGATATACAGGAGATCCCCCTGTTAACCGCACTCCAATCACTATATACAGGAGATCCCAGGTTATACCAGCATCTCCATATCACAAAAACAGGGGACCCCAGGTTTACCACATCCCATATCACTATATAAAAAGGGGACCCCAGGTATACCAGCATGCTCCTACACTAAACGGAATCCCCCCGGTTTTAAACCAGCATGTCCCTACACTATATAAGGAGATTCCCCCAGGTTATACCACATGCTCCATATCACTATATACATAAAATCCCCTGGTTATAAAACCCGCATGCTCCATATCACTATATACAGGAGATCCCCAGGTTATACCAGCATGCTCCATACACTATATACAGGAGATTTCCCCCGGTTATACAGCATCCCAATCACTATATACAGGAAGGCCCAGGTTATACCACAGCCCATATCCTATATAAAGGGGATCCCCAGGTTATACCAGCAATTTCTCCAATCACTATATACGGAACCCCAGGTTTTCCAAACATCCCATATCTCTAATACAGGATTCCCCCGGTTATACCGGGGGCCCATATCCCATATACAAGGGGATCCCCAGGTTAAACGGAGCTCCAATCACTATATCAGGGGATCCCCAGTTTTACCAGCAAGCCCATATCACTAATACAGGAGGCCCAGGTTTAAAAACCCCATGCCCATTCACTATATACAAGGGGGGCCCAGGTTTTACCAGCATGCCCTATCACATAACAGGAGATCCCCGTTTTACCAGAGCCTCCATATCACATATCCCGGAGATCCCCAGGTTTTTACCAGCAAACTCCAATCACTATATACAGGAATCCCCCGGTTATACCCGCATCTCCATACACTATATACAAGGGGATCCCCAGGTATACAGCATGCTCCATACACTAAAACATTACCTCCCCCGTTATACCAACATGCCCATATCACTATATACTGACACCCCTGGGTTTTACCACATGCTCCATACACTATAACATGACATCCCCAGGTTAAAAACCCCAGCTCCATATCACATAACAACATCCCCTGTATAAACCCCATGCTCCATATCACTATATAATGACATCCCCCGGTTATACCAGCATGCTCCATATCACATATACAGGACCCCCCCGTTATACCACAGCTCCATATCACATATCCAGGGGAGGGCCCCGGGGTTATACCCCATGCTCCCAACACTATAAAACAGGAATCCCCAGGTTATACCCCGCATGCTCCCTATCACTAATACAGGGATCCCCAGGTTATACCCCCATGCCCATATCACTATATACAGGAGACCCCAGGGTTAACCACATGCTCCCCATCACTATATACAGGGGATCCCCAGGTTTTTAACCAGCACGCTCCAACACTATATACAGGAGATCCCCCGTTATACCAGCAGCTCCATATCCTATATACAGGAGATCCCCAGGTTATACCACTGCTCCATATCACTATACAGGGGATCCCCAGGTTTTACCACAGCTCCATATCACTATATACAGGGGACCCCCAATTTAATACCACATGCTCCATATCACAATACGGGGAAAGGCCCCCAGGTTATTCCAATGCTCCCTATCACATATACAGGGGGAAACCCCAGGTTTAAACCAGCAGCTCCAACACTAATACGGGAACCCAGGTTATACCAGCATGCTCCAAATTCACAATACAGGGGATCCCCAGTTATACCCCGCATGCTCCCCTACACTATATACAGGAGATCCCCCCGGTTAACCAGCCCCGCTCCATATCACAATAAGGAATCCCCAGGTTATACCACATCTCCATATCACTATTAAGGGGATCCCCAGGAAAACCACATGCCCAAATCACTATATACAGAGATCCCCCGGTTATACCAGCAGCCCAATCCTAAAACAGAAGGGTTTGGGTCAAAGGGCAAAATACTTTTTAACCCGCCTACTATATATATATAAAATATATAAATATTAATATTTTAAAAATTTAAAAAAAAATATATAAATAAATATTTAAAAAATATTTATATATATATATAAATATAATATATATTTATAATATTAAAAAATAAATTTTTTTTAAAAAATTTTTTAAAAAATAAAAATACATAAACAAAAAAAAAAAAAAATAAAAACAAAAACTAAAATAAACAAAAAAAAAAACCCCCTCCAATACTGAATAAAACACAATTGGGGGAGACAAAGGGGAAACCCGTGAACAATCGTAAGTCTTCAAAGATTTCAGAGGAAGGAGTAGGGGCCCACCTTTCCTACAATCCAAAAAATGATGCGGGGTGGGGGTGATAAGCAGGTTACCATGGAAACCCTCTGCCGTCGAACAGGCTGGCCAAAAAGCGCAGGCCTCTCCTTCAGCACAAACTTTTCTTGGTTATTACAACCGCTCCCCCCCCAAAATTTTCCTCTTATCTTTCCCCCGCTATAAATACCCGGCAGCTTGACGATGTATTTGGCAGCGATTGCCGATATTTTTTTTTTCCTCTCAACCGCATAAACTTTTGCTGGAAATCTCTCCTGATTGTTACAGGAAGTCGTAGATAATAAATTATTTTTGCACGTTTCTCATCCCCTATAACAAGATTCATTAATAAAGCACAGACCAAAATTGGGAACAAGCGGTTTGCTCTTTTTTTCTCTGCTTTTCAATTTACTTGTTGCTTTTTTGCACGATCCTAATGTGTTACTGTGTTTTACACCCATGTTGCTCACTATATAAAAATAAATTCTAGAAAAATTGCACTTTTCTGACGGCGCATTGCACGTAATTGTGCCGAAATACGATTAAAAGAGAGGTAAACTCCTTCCCCCAAACGTAACAGATAAAGCAAATAACACTCTTAAAGGGGATGCCCGGTGCAGGAATAATATTTTCTTAATATCGGGACCAAAATTATTTTTGTAATGTACTTTTATTACACTTTCTGAGGGCTTCCTGTAGTTTTACAACAGTTGTTTGACGATAGGAAGCTCAACAGTTCTTGAAACCACTTTGTGTCCAGCCCAGGAGATCAGGGGAATAAAGGGGTGTGGCTTCTACCAGGGTAGTCTCTGAAGCCACACTGCTATAGCATTGCCTACCAAAGGTTTCAATATGATAGAGGTGTCAGAAATTGCAACACATAAGAACCTGCTCTTCATGGCTTCCCGACCTCCTGCTCATTGAGATCTCTGCCCGACAGTGGTCTGTCTAGGGTGTACATGCTGGGGCTGATTTAAAAGACCAGCATACACCATCAAGCTTCCCCAGAGACAATGCTCTGGGGCCTGAGCTTTCTTAGCTGTACCTCCCCCTTCCTCCTGTGCCAGTTTGTTGGTGCACATTATGTAAAATTTTAAGTAGTTACAAGCACGTCCCCTCTGGTTGACCCCTGCTTTTTTTGGTCTCCCCCTTTTTCCCGCTGCCTTTTTTTTCTTGACTATTTTTGATTTAACTAACGACTGTCCTGACCTTCTTCTTGTGATTCATTTAGAATTTGGGTTTTATCCCCTGACCTCCCTTCGGACTCATTTTGATCGGGAAATACCTGCCAAACATTCTGCTCGGACCCATTTAGCTTGAATACCCTGCCGACCTCTGCTTCGACTCATTTTCAAATTTAACTACTCGTCCTACTTTTTCCCTTTTGAATCTTTAAATTGAACACCCCTTCCTGACCTCCTGCCGTGAACCCCTTCGCTTGAACTAAAGCCTTTCCTGACCTTCTGCTTACGACTCATTTACTATTGAACTACATCTGCCCTGACTTTCTGCTTGTGAATCATTTATAATTGAACTACGCCTGTCATGACCTCCTGCTCGTGACCCATTTACGCTTGAACTACGCCTGTCCTGACCTTCTGCTTGTGACTTATTTATGCTTGAGCTGTGTCTCTCCTGACCTTCTGCTAGTGACTGATTAACACTTGAACTTGCCTGTCCCGACCCCCTGCTTTTGACCCTTTTTCCCAATTTAACTGTGCCTGTCCTGACCTCCTGCTCCCTGACCCAAATTTTTGCTTGAAAATATTCCTTTCCCCGGGCCTTCTGCTTGTGACTCATTTACACATGAAAATAAAGCCTGTAAATGACCTCCCTGGGTCGGACCCCCATTTAAAGTTTGAATTATGCTTGTCCTCACCTTCTATTTTTTGGGGCCCCAATTTTTTTCTTGAGCTGTGGGCTCTCTTACCTTCTGCTCATGACCTATTTTTCAACCCGGGGAAAAAAAAATGCCCGTTTCCCACCTTCCCGCTTGTGATTTCCCAAACCCTGGGCTTTGCCTGTCCCTTCTGTACCATGCCTTCTGTCATCACGACTCACCACGGTGGGGGTTAGCGACCTGGGAGTTCCCTGCAGTTAAGTCCACATGCCTTGTATAAAGTGTTAAAGAGTGAAAAACCAGCGACCCCCCTTTTGACTGCCTTTTGGTGGGGGTTTTTTAAAGGCCCAAAAAACCCGGCTGGGGACATGATCCACCAACCCGCAAAAGGGATCTACAGGAAATCAAGGGCATGTGGGAGAAAGGGCCGGGGCACAGTTTAAAGAAAACCACATTCAAATAAAACAAACTGCTGCTGCTTTGGGTGTAAAAAAAAGGGGGGCTACATTTTAAAAAAGTAAAAACCATGCAGAAAACACCAAAAGGGTGGGGTTAACAAGACTCTTTTAAAACAAAAGATGATGAAACCACATTGCTCAGGGGCCACCCCCCCTTTTCTCCTCTCCCGAACAGTGACCCCCTTAAAAGAAACCTAAAAACTCTCCAAATTAATGCTAATAGTAATCTTTCGTCGTTTTGTTTTCCCCTTTTGATCAAACGCCAATTAAATTTTCGAAGGGGTTTCTGTTCGGTAACCTTTTGGGAAATTTAAAAAGGGAAAAAAAATATCCCAAAAAAGGGGAAAAAAAAATTTTTTACAATTTTTTTACAAAAAAAAACCCTAAAAATTGGGGGGGTAAATAGACCTAATTTTAACACCCATGCAATAAAAAATAAACCCCATAGCTCGGGGCCCTTTTTTTCCAGGGCGGGAAAGGAAAGGGACCCATTTTATAGGGTTTTGGCCCTTGGGGCCTGGCATGGTTGGGAAAACCTTTAATACCTTTACCCTGGGCCCCGGCCCAAGGTGAAACCAGTCAAAAGCCCTGGGCCCGGGCCAGGCCCCCAAAGGTTTTTACCCAGTCTAAGCTTTTGGGCCCGGGGGCCAAAGGGGCCCGGGTGGAACACAGCAAAAAGCACTGAACCCGGAGCCAGGGGGCCTGGAGGTTACACAGTCCCCCTACAGCTCTGACCCTGGACCAGGCGCAAGGGGAAAACATTTTAAACCTGAAACCCCGGAGCCGGGGCATTTTAAAAAACAGTCTAAAAGTCTGACCCCCGGGTCCAGGCCCCCAAGGGGGTACACAATTTTATAAACCCGACCCTTTGGGGCCAGGCGCAGGTGGGGACACAGCTATAGGGGCGACCCTGGAGCCAGGCGCATGGATGAAATACAGTCAAAGCTCTGACCCGGAGCCAGGTGCATGGTGGTAAAAACAGTCTATTTGCTCTGACCCTGGAGCCAGGCCTGGTGGGATAACAGTCTAAGCTCTGACCCTGGAGCCAGGCGATGGTGGGTACACAGTCTAAGCTCTGACCTGGAGCCAGGGAATTGGTGGTACACAGTCTATAGCTCTGACCCTGGAGCCAGGCGCATGGTGGTACACAGTCTATAGCTCTGACCCTGGAGCCAGGCGCATGGTGGTACACAGCCTATAGCTCTGACCCTGGAGCCAGGCGCATGGTGTTACACAGACTAAAGCTCTGACCCTGGAGCCAGGCTCATGGTGGTACACAGTCTAGAGCTATGAGCCTGGAGCCTGGCGCAGGGTGGTACACAGTCTACAGCTCTGACCCTGGAGCCAGGCGCATGGTGGACACAGTCATAGCCTCCCTGAGCCAGGCGCATGGTGGTTTCACAGTCTACAAACTTCAGACCCTGGAGCCAGGCGCATGGTGGTACACAGTCTATAGCTCTGACCCTGGAGCCAGGCTCATGGTGGTACACAGTCTAGAGCTCTGACCCTGTAGCCTGGCGCATGGTGGTACACAGTCTACAGCTCTGACCCTGTAGCCAGGCACATGGTGGTACACAGTCTATAGCTCTGACCCTGGAGCCAGGCGCATGGTGGTACACAGTCTATAGCTCTGACCCTGGAGCCAGGCGCATGGTGGTACACAGTCTATAGCTCTGACCCTGGAGCCAGGCGCATGGTGGTACACAGCCTATAGCTCTGGCCCTGGAGCCAGGCGCATGGTGGTACACAGCCTATAGCTCTGAACCTGGAGCCAGGCGCATGGTGGTACACAGTCTACAGCTCTGACCCTGGAGCCGGGTGCATGGTGATACACAGCCTATAGCTCTGGCCCTGGAGCCAGGTCCATGGAGATACACAGTCTATAGCTCTGACCCTGGAGCCAGGCGCATGGAGATACACAGTCTATAGCTCTGACCCTGGAGCCAGGCGCAGGGTGGTACACAGTCTACAGCTCTGACCCTGGAGCCAGGCGCAGGGTGATATACAGTCTACAGCTCTGACCCTGGAGCCAGGCGCATGGTGGTACACAGTCTACAGCTCTGACCCTGGAGCCAGGGGCATGGTGGTACACAGTCTACAGCTCTGACCCTGGAGCCAGGCGCATGGTGGTACACAGTCTAAAGCTCTGACCCTGGAGCCAGCGATTGATGCATATTTGGGGATGGTGGTAAAACAGTCTACAGCTCTGACCCTGGAGCCAGGTGCATGGTGATACACAGCCTATAGCTCTATAGACTGCAGCTTTGGATGTGATCGGAGTATAAGCCTCCTGGGCAGTTACTTGTTACATTCACACTCATAGCCATGAATTTCATACTTCATATATTAACTCAAATGCAAAGTGCAGGGATAAGACCAAGCACGTTGCTGAATTCCTAAATTAAGTGGGAGCAATGGCATGTAGACAGGCAGCGGAGAGACCTCTGGGATCTCCACCAGGGCGGCTACAATCTAATGTCTGTATTAGTGATGGAACAGATGGTCCGGATGAAAACGCGTGGCTTTTGGCACCAGACACTGGGCTCTACGACAGGACTGATGCTTCAGGGGAATACAGAAATGATTAATGATTTAACTAGTTTACAAGAATGGTCAGCGGTGTGATAACTGCAATTTAATGGGTGGAAAACAGGAGATTTGGAGCTTAAAAGCTTGTTCAGTCACCATAAACATATGGATTTAGCAGAGCTGAGTGGGTCTTTCACACAATGGTGTAATCCCAGGGCAGGATTTCTGGGTTTCATAGCACTCTGGGTATAAAGTATACCCTTCATTTCAGAAAACCAAAGTATCCATTTCTTCCCTGACCTCATCTGTTGGGGTAGAGTTGGGCGGCAACCGTACACATTAGACAGCTGGCCGGTTTTGGCAAAAAAGAATTTCCCCTTATGTTTAAAACACCAGTTGAGCTGTTCATGGGCCCACCAGTTGAGATGTTACTAGGTGCAATGGTGGAGTTGATTCTAGGGGCCCAACAGTTAAGCAGTTTATGGACCCACTGATGGAGTTGATTCTAGGGGCCCAACAGTTGAGCTGTTTCTGCGCCCACCAGTGGAGTTGATCCTAGGGGTCCACCAGTTAAGCTGTTTCTGGACCCACTGATGGAGTTGATTCTAGGGGCCCAACCGTTGAGCTGTTTCTGGGCCCACTGGTGGGGATTATTTTAGGGGCCCACCCTACAGCTTCAGTAAATGACTGTACCTACCTCCTATACTCTGTATCTTGATTTTTGCCTCTCTTTCTCTGCTTTTCTGCCTCTCCTGAGGATGTATATGCAGTTAAAAAAACAACTCCATATCTACCATGCTCAGGGGCCCACCGGGAGGTTTCCCATTTCCCCAGTGGGCCAGTCCGAGCCTGTTCATGAGGGTCAGCCACTTCTATAAATGTGGTGTTGATAGATTAGTGACCTTATTAGTAGAGGCTGGAGATTTCCTTTAAGATGGATGTCTGTTTTCCTACCCTACGGTATCCGTTGAGTAAATATGACAATGGTAACATTTTATTTGACACAATTCCGTCAGATTCACATCGACTGTTAATCTAAGATATCAAACTGTGTTAAAGGAAGCAATGAAACCCAACGTATCCCCCAGGGCGTCTGCTTACCATATTAGTTTATCATTGCAGTTAGTATTGCGGAGATGTGGACAGCCGCCTCCTTTGTACTGAGAAAGTCTCATGTGGAGATTTGTATAATAAGGTTCTACAATAATGACAGATTTTATTCTCAGAGCCTTAAAATAAATGCAGGGAAAACAAAGACAAAACTGTGTCCCAATTTCCCTGTCTCCTATTCACTAAAATGGACGAGGGACAATAGCTCAATGTTGTTCTCGTACCAGCATTGTGGATATCACTTTTCGGATTGTGCTGAGGACATTGTAGTGGAATCAGCAGACACCTCCTTACTATCAGGGGACAGGACAATCATTCGATGATCATACCACAGTGACCACAGCAAAACCTTAACAAATAAACTACAATACTGGGAGAACAACACTATCCCCATGCCCAACCCTCTAAAAACAGAAAAACCCTGTAATTCCTTCTGTGGTTAAACACCATTATAGCTTATGTGTGGAATTAATACAATATATACAATATCACACAAAAGTCAGGACACCCCTTATTACATCTTTTCATGGGACAACACTGAAGATCTGACTCTTTGATACAATGTACAGAAGTCAGTGTACAGCTTGTATTACAGTGTAAATTTGGTGCCCTCAGAATAAGGCCATGTCCCCATCGCACGGTTTTTCAGCCGGTTTTTCAGTCGGTTCTCGGTTTTGAAAACCGGCTGAAAAACTTTTACATGGACCGTAATGGAAAATCCGTGCAGCAGTCCCCACTGTCCTCTCTGCACGGATTTTCCGCCCGGCGGTTTTTCAGACCGCCGGCCGCCCGAGAAACAGAACATGTTCATTCTTCCGTCCAGTTTTCGGACAGAATATGAATATGTCTATGTGAAGGGGGAGGGCTTTTCTCCGCAAACCGTGGAGAAAAGCCGTCCCATGGCGGCCGTGTGCACGGCCCGAAAACAGGACAAATACCTGTCGGATAGACCGACCGGTATTTGTCCTGTGCTGTGTGAACGGACCCTAACTCAACACAGCCATTAATGTCTAAACTGCTGGCAACAAAAGTGAGTACACCCCTAAGTGACAACAAAAGTGAGTACACCCCTAAGTGACAACAAAAGTGAGTACACCCCTAAGTGAAAATGGACAAATTGTGCCCAAAGTGTCAGTATTTTGTGTGGCCACCATTATTTCCCAGCACTGCCTTAAAGGGGTTGTATCATTACATTAAATGGTCTTGAGAATAAGGGGACAGTGAAAACAAGCAACTTTGCAATTGGATGTCATTTGCAAAGCCGTCTTGTTTACACAGTCTCCCTTATCTTCGTTTTGTGTAAACACTCTTCCCCAGTGCCGGTCGGATCCCTCCTCCTTTCATTTCATTGGCTGACAGCTCTACTAATTTACATTCTGTCTCCCCCCCCCCCCCCAACCCCGGTCGTATTCACAGGAGTGTGCATTCCTGCCTCTCTCACAAAGAATAAGGGGCCGGCAACAATTTCACTCTGCACAGCCAGCAGCTCCACAGTAACCCTGCAGCTGCTTCTACAATCAGAAGACAGCAGAATTGTGCCTCGGTGCCTTAATGCTGCTGCATGTAAACATAGAAAGGAGACAGATCTGTGCTGCTCTGGATGAGTTCATAGAAGACTGGATTCAACTGTAACAAACCTCCAGCTGTGAGAGAAGAGATCAGTGCTCTGAGTTCATAGAAGGCTGTCTAGACTGAATGCAGGGCTGTGGTATGTAAACAAACAGCTCTTACAAAATAATACTGCATAGGCAGAGGAAGGACACAGTGACATGTGTACTCAGACAGAGGGGGAGGGGGAGAGCACACTGAATCGGGAGCGAGCATGAACAGTGAAGGGGGGGGATGATGTCATCTCCCTTCAGTTAAGAAACACCCAACTGGGAGGAGAAGAAACGCTCCTGGATTTTAGGAACTGAGAAACTCAAAATACAATGAAACAGCCGAACTGATGAAGCGATACATCCCCTTTAACTCTCTTGGGCTTAGAGATCACTAGAGCTTCACAGGTTGCAGCCACTGAAATCCTCTTCCCCTCCTCCATGATGACATCACGGAGCTGGTGGATGTTAGAGACCTTGCCCTCCTCCACCTTCTCCACCTTCCCCCACAGATGCTCAATAGGGTTTAGGTCTGGAGACATCAATGAAATGCTGAGCTGTTCATGTACCTAAAATAAAGACTGGAGGGGTTCAGCTTCTGCACATTATAGCACCCCACATCTTTATCCTGGGAGTAGGTCATTACCTTGTGAAGGCCTCTTCATGGCGTTACTCATATGGTCTCCAAACCGATCTCTGGCAACCATTGCATCCAAGACAAAAAGTATTATTCATCCCTGAAGAGGACAGTCCTCCATTCCAGTCTCCATTGCCGTCTTGCTGTGCACCATGATAACCTGTGAGGTCAGTGGAGCACCTGTATCTGGGCGTCTGGCTCTTAGCCCAGTGTCATGCAGACGCCTTCTGATGGTTTGGGGTGTCACTGTTTGCCGCCCTAGGCTTGGGATACGACCTCTAACTTCACTCCCGGCACAGGAGGGATCACTACGCGCCATTTCCCCAATCAGATGATCTGTCTGTGCAGAGGTTCTCCTCCGCAGACTTCCTGCCGCCATTACAGCTCCACATTGTTCTCCGAACCACCAAGACAAACAACATTGAGCAGCGCTGACCTCTCGGTCTAGACACGTAGCGATCTGCTGGATGATAAACCGAGGCCTCTCAGCTCCAGGATTCTGTCCCTCCCAGTTGGCGAAAAGTTGGCGTCTACAAGCAGGAGGCATCGCACAATCAACCACAACATCTGATTTTTGAGGTTTTTTGAAATTTGCTTCCAATCTGGCTTTTATGCCCCCAAACACGCCACAGACTGGAGCGAGAGGCTCGAACATTTCATCATGTGTAGATCTTAGCGACACCTGCTACTTCCTCCTCGGTGTTGCAATGTCAATGTTGAGGGTGAGATTTGTTTTATATATGAAACATATGTTTTAAAATATGAAAGGATTTATTTTGATGTTATTTTGACATTAGATTTTTTTTCATGATACGAGGGAAAATTGTAAAAATAGAAAAAAACAAAAAAAAAAAGTGGTGCTAAAATAACTTTAGTCATTTCCATCACAGACGTTTATATATTGGTGATATAAAGTTTTAAGGTCATTGGGGGTGGGGCTTAAAGTTGCGGTTTGGACTGTTTCCATTTTTTTTATATAATTTTATTTTTTGTAGGTGTTTTTTTAATTATCTTTTACTATTTGAGCTTACATATTGTCCCCCCCCATCAGGTCAGAAAAAGCTACCAAAGCCCAAAACAACTAATCAGAACTCTTAGTATCCAGAGCCCAAAGCAACCAATCAGAGCACATAGCAACCAATCAAAGTTTATAGCAACCAGAGCTCAAAGTAACCATTCAGAGCTCGTAGCAACCAACCAGAGTCCAAAACAACCAATCAGAGCTCGCAGCAACCAACTAGAGTCCAAAACAACCAATCAGAGCTCGCAGCAACCAACTAGAGTCCAAAACAACAAAACAGAGCTCGTGGCAACTAGATCCCAAAGCAACCAATCAGAACTGAGCTTTCATCTTTGTATAAAAAATAAAAGCTGAGCTCTGATTGGTTGCTATGGGCTCTCATTGGTTGCTATGAGTTCTGATTGGTTACTTTGAGCTCTGACTGGTCGCTATGAGCTCTGATTGGTCCCTATGGGCTCTGATTGGTCCCTATGAGCTCTGATTGGTTGCTATGAATTCTGTTTGGTTGTTATGGGCTCTGATTGGTTGCTATGGGCTGTGATTGGTTACTTTGAGCTCTGATTGGTTGCTATGAGATCTGATTGGTTGCTATGAGATCTGATTAGTTGCTTGGGGCAACAAAGACAGTCTTCCAATTAGACAGTCTTGATACATGAGGCCTTTTGCCTTTAATATTTGTTTTATGTAGACAATTTGCCTGCTCCGAGCCCCTTTCTGGGTGACACACACACCCCTGCAGCTCCATGTTCAGCTGTGCGGTGACAGCCTGGGTAACATGTGTGGGATCGGCGCCTCGTACATGTGTACTTCCAAGCCTGTGATAGTATTTAAAGCCTGATCTGCATTCTACTTTCATGATCTTCTTCATTTTTGATAGAGCTGAAGTCTTGCATAAGAGCCACTAAGTAATGTGCAGAGAGGCGCGTCGTCTTTTCATGTCACCTGCTCAATGCTACTAATCCGCTTGTGTTATGCAACAAGCACTCATCAAAGAGTCTACCACTTGCACAACCATTCAGACGCTGTAGTAAATGTATTAACCTCTTCCCGTGCAGCGATTTTTGTTTACGCCACGTTAGTTTTTTTCCTTCCCCGCCTTGCGGGATCCATAACTGTTTGTTATTTTTCCATCTACATAGACATATGTATATACGGCTCATTTAGTTCTTTTAAAAAAACTAAAAAAATTAAAGACATTTTATGTTCATCCTGAAATTTTAACCAAAATCCAAATATCCCTAAAAGGGTTTTATCGTTACAAAGATCATGTCTCAGATTATGGGGACCGTAAAAAATAAGCACTTTTGTAATTGGGAGTTGCATTGCCCCTCTGTCACTTGGTTTAGCAGATATTAGCTTTTCTGTAAATCTGATGTTCTATCCTGCTGTTGCTGTCTGACAAGCCCCATGGATGGTTTTCCCGCCCCCATAGACACGCCCCCCATCCGCTGTGATTGCTGGCTGACAATCTCATTCACAAACGCAGCCTGTTGGAGAGGATACACGCCCCTAGACAGGAACCCGCCTGGCCTCACCCCCTGCGCTGTCATTGGCTGCCTGCATACTATGTTTTCTCCCCTCTGAGCGGTTAAAATCGATAGTGAAACCAGAGTCTGCTGCCTCTATGTACATCTCCCAGTTCTAGGGTGAAGGATCTGGGCAATTACTGCCTGTTCAATCAGGCTACCTAGCCAAAGAGGATTACTGAGTTCACCTCCTCACAGGTCCAGTCCTCTAAGCTGCTACTTTGAAAAGAGGGCATTCTGTTCCTCAGATCTAATCAAGCCCCTCCTCCTTATGACATCATCGTCTGTAACAGCTATAGACATAAGATTCATAACACCATGGTTGCACAAAGCTATGTCTAGACTGCGTTCTTAGCTGATTCCCGCTTCAGCAAGAGAGAGGTTAGGAGTTCAAGCCCATCAGTAGTTTTTTTTTTTTTTCCTTTATAAATTGTACACATATTAAAGATATGAAAGGTATACATGAGTGGAAACATCTATAAACTTCTATTTATACGCGACACACTCAACAGCCCCCTATATACACATCGCTCGCCATCCTTGTAGTAGATAACACCACAAGCACTCCCAACATAAAACTCGATACAATGCATATACGCTGCGGGATGCTAAGAGCATGATATAGGGGAGCTATGTATGTGTATTATACATATCATGTATAGATTGACAACCTAAACTGTATTCATTGAGAGGTCTAGCTCGACATATTTTTGAGAATTTAGAGGGGGGCGGGGGAAATACCTAAGAACTCCAAACCTCATCATTGTAAAAGCCAAAGCTCTGCTGCTGCACACCAGCCCACAATTAGTTATAGTTGAGGCCAAGAGTCTTCTCTCAAAGCTGATTTGCTTTTCCCCCCAACTGTTTTTCACTCATGATCATGACAGCAAGCAAATCTTTACTTGAAGCTGACATTTGTCCCTTGTAGTTGAGTAAAAAGGGCTCGCCTGTGTCAGTAAATTTGGGTGAACACCACTAAACTAAAGAAGTAAAAGCTGCTGGCTTTCCGTGTCATTTGTGTGTAAACTAAACTGTCATATAATCAGTCGCTTCTGCTGGAGCTTGTGGAGCGCGAGAGAAGCTGCAGACATAAGAAGCCTGCAGGACAAGCCCAGAGCTGTTATTTTCCAGACAACCTATCTGCATCCCGCACACCACAAACAAAATATGATACGTCTCGACAGTTTCTTCAGTGAGGGGACGAACACGCCTCCTGGGAGGGAGACACCCTGCTGACACGAGAGAGACATTCCGCAAGGAGATTCTTCAAACACATCTGAGAGAAATAGCTGAACAGCCCGAACAGCTCAAACGATAAAACTCCTTTAACTTTAGATCATCGTGAGAAGTTTAATACAATTTTTTAGTACTTGAGTTGAGCAAAGCTGCAGTATAAAGCATAGGTAGGAGTTCAAAGCACAGACTTTGGGTGACTTCAGAAGCACAGACAAAGTGCACTATATGGGCTAATTTTTGAATGAGCAGAGCTGCAGTGTAAAGCATGGTGGAGAGCAGGGCTAATGTATGGATTTCAGACAATACAGCTAAGCTGGAGTCCCTGATCATAGCTGTGTAGTGTTCACTGGAGATATGAAATATCAGCTAAGCATCATCCAACGGCAAAGACTTATATAAGATGTCATCTGTAAATCCGCTCTACTGTCAACTAAGCCCTTAAAGGTTCCATAAGCCGCAATAAGACGTCTCAGACACCTATATGTCACGTCCCAGGGTTAATACATGGATATCAACCATTTACACACATGACACACTGGTGGCTTCTTAAGGGACTCCTGTACTCGGTTGATGTGATCTTTAAGAGCGTAATAACGAATAATACCCATTGAATGGAAAAACCGTCCTGGTAAAACCCAAAGCCCCTGGAGGAAAGCACAGGGCGGTGTCTGCAGAAAGAGTCCCCTCCCACGCTCTTCTCAACCATTACTGTTTGACTTTGTGCTTCCTTCAGGGAAAAGCTACTTTAGATTAAAAAGAAATTTTTCTTTCGCAGACGCCTCAGATTTATGGAGACGTCTTCAGAAGCGCCATTAACCTCTGCTTGGATCGCCTTGGTAATTGATAACGGACTAATTACCATTGTGCCTCTGTGATTTATCGGATGAAAATGGAAGGATGTTGCCTTTTGATATATTGACAGTGCGAACCTTGAAGGGTCCGTTTCAAAACACAATTTGCATTGTAGCGCGCCGTGCAGCCGTAAGTGGATGATACCATCCGAATTCCCAGAAGTCCGCCGGCCGTGGACAGAAGAGACGCCGGTTCGTGGGTTGCATATTGGATATCATAAATAGCTGATTGCACAGAACATTTCCCTATGTATCAGTCCTTGAGTCGTCCTCTTGTGCCAAGTTGCTAAAAACTTTATGTAGTGGTTTCTAAGTTCTATTTGGGGACAGAGGCACCACCAGTAATTCCTAGGCTCCCCTACAGCCAGAGTCTGTGTCCATGGGGGTGGTTAGGGGAAATCTCAATCTAGTAGGGACTCGGCAGAGGGACAAAAGGTAGCATTAGCTCTAGAACAGGGTTAAAAGTTGTTGATAAATAGGACATTTCCAGCAATACGGTATATAAAACTCAAAAATGTATTTTATCCCATTAAAAAAGATTAAAAAATCAAAAAAAGATACACAAGTATAAATCCATGACACATTTGAAGTCACTTAGTGGACTCTTAGGTGTAAGGAGGGGGGAGGGGGGAGAGAGAGAGACTCAGATGTGCAGTCCCACGTAAATAACAGAGAGAACACATCTCTTCTGTGCAATCCCACGTAAAACACTTTTATGAAACAGAAGTTCAGTCCCACGTAAATCCCTTTTGTGACACAGATGTACAGTCCCTCGTAAATCACAGACAGGGAACACAGCTGTGCAGTCCCACGTAAAAGACCTTTGTGAAGGTCTCAAACCATGTAAAAAACCTTTTTGGACGATGTGCAGTCCCCGTAGACACAAACATATAAGCAATAGTTTTGTTTGCAGATTGTAGAGGGAGAGGTGTAATAATCTGCAGGATATATCAAGCTTGCTGGCAACCAGCACAAAGGGGGCCCAAAACTGTAGTATAAACCCTTTAAATTTTAGTTTTTTTTACTGTATGCCGAGTTCTGGAAATGTCCTACTTATACGTGAAGATTTTCTCACTTTCAGCCGGGTGTCTCTTCCCTGCACCGAACCACATTATATTTAAAAGACGCCATGGAATATAGGTGAGCGGAGTTTCTTGTTTGGACTGTTAAAAGTTGTGGACCATGAATAGCATATCTAGACAGGTGATAAATGTATGATTGCTGGAGGTCTGACCACTGGGGCTCCGACCTATCAGGAGAAAGGGAGTCCCTTGTCCCTGTTTGAATTCTAAAAATTACCAAAAACCCTTTTTAATGAGGGGTGCTGGTCTTATAATACCCCGAATGGCTTGCGGGCTAAGGGGTGTTTTTTTTCCCCCCCCTATTATCAGACAAAGATCGGCTCTGCCGTGAGTACTAAGGGCTGTATCCCTGTATACGTTATCAAACCAAGAATTATCTCCACTGGTGGGCCACAAGAATCATTCCCCTGGTGGGCCCCAAGAATCAATCCACTGGTGGGGCGCCAAGAATCAAATCCACTGGGGGACGCCAAAAAATCAATCCCTGGTGGACCCAAGAATCAATCCACTGGTGGACGCCAAGAATCCCTCCACTGGTGGACGCCAAAAATCAAAAATCCATGGTGGACGCCAAAAATCAACTCCACTGGTGGACGCCAAGAATCAATCCACTGGGGGAAGCCAAAATCAAATCCATGGTGGACGCCAAGAATCAACTCCACTGTGGCGCCAAAAATCAACCCACTGGTGGGCCCCCCAAAAATCAACTCCATGGTGGGCCCCCAAAAAACAACTCCACTGGGGGGCCCCAAGAATCAACCCATGGTGGGCCCCAATATTAAAACCCACGGGGGCCCCAAGAATTTAACTCCCCTGGTTGGCCCCAAGAATCAACTCCACTGGTGGCCTCAAGAATCAACTCCACTGGTGGGCCTCAAGAATCAACTCCACTGGTGGACTCCCAGAATGTAATTCCACTGGTGGGTCCTATGCATGTCCTTATGTATCACAAAAATAGCAAAAAATAGTAGAATAACCAAGAGTGAGAAAGTGTTTTAGCTTTCATATCAACATGAACTAAAAAAATGATCAGGAATGGGGGGGGGGGGAAACCATCCAGTCAGGAAGTGGCTAAGATCGGTTTATGAAATGGTAGAAGCTGACTTTACAATTTACAATTGCCCCTTTACAATTTACTCCTGAATTGTAATTAGACATATATCTCAAATAGAGCTACATTTTGTCTCATTGTGTCATAGCATATACAGTACAGGTAATATTGTCTAATTTTACAAACACTACTCTTGTAGTGATTGAGAGCTGCGTCATACCGTCTTCTCCAAACACGCGCCGATCCACACCTGATGTCTGATCGGCCAGGAGAGTTTCCTTTTTTGGTTTTTAGCCCCCGCTTCTCCCAGGAATACCCATAAAACAGCCTCTGAACACCCAGGAACATACTTCTTAGGGTGGGGTTTGCATAAACCGCATCCAGTTTGCGTCCCGGCTTGTTGGAGTCTCCCACGAAAAACAGGAGGGCTGGCAAGTATGGTTTAATTGTCATTATTTATACTGGTCTAGGGTGGTTATGTATTAATAATGAATATCCCTGGAGATCTGGGGAGTATGCAGTGAGCTCCCCCTAGTGGTGGCCAAAAGATTGTTATAATTTAACCAATTATTTTTAACTGAATGGCTAAGAGAGGAGTTTCAGGGTACAAGGTTGTTAGGAGCCGCCCTGTGGCCCCTTACCAACACCTGTCTCTTGTGGGCATTACAATGGTGCAACCCAGTTCCCACATTATAGATATATAAGGTAACAGGAATAGGCCCCCTCAGCTTGGAGAACCCACAGTCCAAACCCTGAAATAGAAGTAGTGGCCCAGCTAGAGAGTGCATGATAAGCAACCACACCTGGGTAGACACAGTCCTCCAGTGCTATATGGAAAACAGCTGCGCCATTGCACATGCAGGCGATGTGAAGACAAGAAAGACAACTTATTGTACAGCCATTGTATACAGAGCTGTATACAGTATACCTGGGTACAAAAATTAACCCAAGTTAACCTTTTGTACCATGACCCCAGATTTTGAAGCTACGAACCCGAGGCGGTGATATCCAACCATATGATTGAGGTTGGTTGTTCTATAATAGTTTCATCAGATCTTGTAATGTAATTAGAGGGGACACAACAGTCCTGAAATTTAATTACTGGAGTGAAAACTGGAAGCGACACCAAAATTGGGATTCTTCTGTTTAATTGCAAGTTTGAAATGACTGTAACAAGCAGCGGCTTCTCCGGAGTTTATTTGATTAGTTCACATATTAAATTCTGTTCACAATAAATTGTGGGGATTTTGCTTGCATTATCGGAATGGGAACTCGTGCACGGCTAATTTACTCCAGATTTTATGAAAACAAAACACTGAGTTGTTGGAAAGACGTCCTCAGAGTGTAACAATAATATGTAAAGATATTTACACTTGTTAAGTAAGTAGCTAAATTAATCTGAACAAGCAGCTCTGCAGTATAAAGCAGACACCAGACCCCTCTAACCCTATTATATCCCTTGAACTACCCCTAAAGCTATCCTTAAAAAGGATTTGTCTCCTACAAAATTTTAAAAAGGATGCTTAAAATAAAATACTCTCCCATTTCCCTGGTTTGGGATGACTAATTTGTTTCAGCTTTGCTTGTACGTTCCATGTTTGGTGCTGTGTTTTTCATTTCCCTAAATAGATCAGTTTAGCTTCTAAACTACTAACGGGGACTTTTATCTGTTTCCCTCAAAAAAAAGCCCAAAATTACAGTGGTGTTTTTTTTTACAAAAAATTTCAAGCTTTTTACTGCTCAGCGCAGGGACACTTGATGACATCACTCACGTATCTCATAGAAAAAACAGCGGGGGGAAAATTTGGGTTTACAGGTCTTTTTTATGGGGGGAACTAAAATTTTGCCAGGTGGGGGTTCTAAAATTCACTTGTTTCTCCTTGGGAAAAAGAGGAAAAAAAGCAAAAAATTTGGAAATGTCTTTTTTTTGGGTGTTCCCAACAATTTGAAAGCTTTTTCTTTGTAGCGGAAAACCCCTTTAACTACAATTCCCGGAAAAAATTTAAGACCCAAAGATGATTTAGTCTTGTGTAGAAACAAATACCTTAGCTCACTTTTAAATCAAAGTGACATAACTGAGGAAGGCCCTTTGGCCAAAAATATTTGAAAAAAGTCTGGTTTTAATACAATAATTTGTATGCTTATCCCCCCTTGGAATTTTTTTCTTCTTTTTAAAAAAAATATAAACTTTGATTTGCTTTAAAAAGGTGTGCAAAAGGGTTTTTGTTTCTACACAAGACTCCCCACGGGATTGGTTTAAACCTTTCCCTTAAGAAACCCTACAATCTCCCGAAACCCATTTAAAAAAGGGTTGTGCGGCATCCTTCCTACTCCCAAAAGATGTTTTTGGGGCATGAAATTAAAGCTCATGTAGGGGGCCCCACAAGGAGATTTTTGGGTCCAGCCAGAAAGTAACAAAATTTTTTAAAAAATGTAGTTTAAAAGGGGATTGTCTCACCCCGTTTTTAAAAGGGGCCACAAGCATTTTTACATTGGTCAGGCTGGGGGTGGTTTATAGCGGGTGATTGCATTTTCAGCTCCGTATACCAGTCTTTCCCCCATTTTTTGGTCTTGAAATTTTTAAAACCCTTATCTAGGGAGCTCCAAAGCTCACCCCTCTGAAGTAAACAAGTTCCTTTTTTTTGAAAGAGAAAAAACAAATGTTCTAAAGCAGTCTAAAATTGTAATAAAAGGTCAATCCCTCTCCCCAGATGCCAACCCGGGAAGCACTCAAGGGGGGGGGTTTTAAAAGTGTATTCCAAAAGTGTGGACTTCAGAATTATACCAAAAATTAAGCCAAAATAAACCCAAAAGGTAACCATTAGATTATTTCTTTTTTAAAGTCGACCCCCAAAAAAAAATGCACTTCTATCCCACATCATCACTCCCCTCCCTATCCTCAAACTCCTTTTTCTATCCTCACCACCCACACGGGGCAACAAATTCCATATCCCCCCGGGGTTACCCTTCCCCTCAAACCTGCCTCTACTCTCCACCCTCTTTCACGGGAAATTAAAACCTCTCTCACAAAACCACAAAACCCCCTTTTTCCCTATCCCAAACACCTCCTCAACCCCTCCCGCTTTTTCCCTTGGGGCCTGGGGACTTTTCCCCCCAAAACCCCGGGCCCCCTCAACACACCCCCCACTTTTTTTTCCCTCCCCCTTACAGCCAAGGGAACCCCAAAAAACTGCCAAAACCCCTTAAATAAAAAGTCCATTCCCCCCCCCCCCGGCATGCCTATCCCCTGTCGGAGCCCTCGGGAATGAACGTTCGTAAGCAACAAGCTTCTCTTCACCATTGACCTTTCATCTCCCGCAACCAAACCCTTCCCTTTGGGGACTAACGAAATTTGGGGTGACACCTTTTTGACAAAACCTCCCTGCTGCACTCTTTTACGGCGGGTTTCATTTTAACCCACACCCCCGCTCGGGAAAAGTAAAAAAGGGGGGCGGCGGGGGGTGGGCCCTTTTCTTTCAATACCTGCTCTTTTCCCCCCGTCCCCACCACTCCCTTCCCCCCTTTTCCCCTCCCCCCCTTTCCCCCCGAGTTGCATTTCCGCCCCGCATCTCCCTCCCCCTCCAACCCCCAAGTGGCTTTTGTTTTTTTCGTCCCCCGGGCCCCTGCCCCCCCGGCCTTCCTCGACCATTTTCGCTTCCTGGCTCCTTCACTTTTTTTCCCTGACTTCCCCACTTTTATCATGGGAGTTTTTCAACATCCCAATGGACACCCCCCTGCTCCACTACTAAAAAAACTCCTGTACTTTTCCCATTTTCCCTTGGGCCTCACCCATTGGACCTCGGGAGCCACCATAAAGATGGACACCACTGGACCTCCATCTTCCCCCACCCCCTGTCCTCTATCTAACCCTAAATCTCTCCTTTCCCCACCCTTGACCCCCAATTTTGTCACCTTTTTCCAAAAAACCAAATTCCACCACACCTCCCCCCCCGGCCCCAAAATCTACTGCTCCCCCTAAAATTTTACAACACCTTAACCCTCACACCTTCTGTTTCCCCTTTTCCCCTCTCTACCATATCCTCATTTACTGACCCAGACGCGCCCCCATTTTCTACAACAACACAATTTTTTCCCACTCTTGACATGGCCCGCCCCTCTCACCCCAAAAACAAAACCCCCCCCCCACCACCCAAAACCAACAGAAAACCCGGGCCCACAAAACTCCCCCCAAACAGTTTGAGACGAGCTTCCCCAGAATTGCCCAAACGCCGCGGGAAAGGGAAAAGGGCCGTTTCCCCCGACCCCTCGCCTCATACAAACAATCACTGCTTTACATTTAAATTTTGCACCTCATAACCCAAAACAGGACTACTTAAACCAAAACCCTCATATCCCCCCCTGCCCTCACAACCCCCAGACAACTTTTCCCAAAATTTTAAAGTTTCTCCCTCCGCCCAAACCAGAAACCCCCCCCCCCCCCCCATCCTCCTCTCAGCGGACGACTTCCCCAACAAATTCCCAAACCCTAAGATCCAATCTAAACAAAACAAAGCTTCCCCCCAAAGTCCCCCCTGCCCCTATCTTTTTTCCGCAGTTTTCCCCAAAACCCCAACCTCTACACCTCTCATAAACCACACCCCCCTAATTTGGGCTTCTTTTCTGTCACTAAATGAAAAACCTCTCCCCCTCTACTGTCCAAATCTAAACTAAATACCTGAATCTTGACCCCCCTCCCCACTCACCTCATCTTGACCTTAGGGGCTGTTATCATCCCAGCCCTCGCCCATCTTTTCCCAACCCTACTTTTAACCTCTGGAAATTTTCCCCTTAAACCCCTTTTAAAAAAGCGCCCATAACACCCATCCTTAAAAAACCCAAATCCTTGCCCCTTTTGCTGTCCAATTTTTCCCCCATCTCGTTTGTTTCCATTCCCCCCAAAAACCTCCTCGAACAACACGCCCATCTTAAATTTTCCCTTCTTCAAATTCACCAACTCTCTCCTTGACCCACGGGCAATCTGGCTTCCGACCCCCCCATTTCTACAGAAAACCCCCCCTAACCAAAGTCCCCAACGACTAGCAAAGGGCCAAAAGCCTCACGCCACTCTCTGTGCTTTCCTCCGGGGCCCTTTGTCCTTTTTGGCCTTTTTGACACTGCCCGACCATTCCCCCTGCACAATTTCCTCTACCCCCTCGGGCATCAGGATTGGCCTTTCCGGATCTCCCCCTTTACCCTCACTGATCGGATTTCACCCGTCTCTCCTAACGCCCCCCACCCCCTTCCCCCCGACCTTTTCTGTTTGGTTTTCCCCGGGGGGTCTTCCTGGGCCCCACAATCTTTTCTATTACATTTGTGGTCGGGGTTTAAAACTAATAGAAATTGGGAAAATGGCTTTCAATACCATCTGTATGGGGGGGGGGGGGGTGTTTTAAACCCAACCCCTACATCCCCGGCCCAGATGTCATTTCTCTACTCTCCCGGATCCCTGCTGTTTTGCCCCATATCCTCCTTCTTCCCCTCACTCCCCTTAAGCTAAAAGTGGAAAAAAATTTAATTTTTCATCATTTTTCCCCACCATCCAACTCCCCCCCTCCACCTGGATCTCTCTATCACAGTCAATGGCTACACTCTCCCCCGGGCTCCACAATTTCCCGGCTGCCTTGGGAAAAACCCTTTTGACTCCCTCTGTTTCCCCAAAAACCCCACATCCCCCAAACCCCCACATCCCCCTGCCGCCTCCCCCTGAAAAATTTTTCCCGTTAAAACCTTCTTTCCTTTTAATTCGAAACACAAAAATTTCGGGCCATCCCTCGTTTTCTCCCGCCTAGACTACTGCAACATCCTTCTCTGTGGCCCCCACCGCTACACCCTCATCCCCCCAATCCATCCTTAACTTGTGCCCCCTTTATTCAAACCCCTCTCCTCCTAAATCCCCCTGCCCCTCCCCCTCCGCCAATCCTTCCCCTGGTTTTCCCCTTTCCCCCGCGAATCCAGTTCAATTTTGCAACCTTGACTACAAGGCTCTCCATAACCATTTTCCCCCCCCTTTCATCTCTGCTCTAAATTCCAGATATCTCCCCCCTCCCCAACCTCCCTCCTCACAGGGCCTTCTTCTTCTCTCCCCTTTTCAGCTTTCCTCACACAAAACCCTCTCCAAGGGCTTCTTCCCGTGCTTAATTTTCCCCACTTGGAACTCACTGCCCCCAACACAAACGACTTCCCCCACTCACCCCCCAGCTTCAAAAGGGAAACCCGAAAAACCCCCCCCCCTTCCCGGATTGGGCCTTTTAATACAATAAAACCTGCGTCCTAAACTATCCACAACCCTGATGCCCCTTTACCTTTTGTCTCTTTCCCCCCCTTTCCCGTAGGCCCGTAAGCCCTCACGGGCGGGGCCTCTCTCCCCTTTTTGTACCCGTTTTCCGTTAGTATTTGTCCCTTTGTACTTGTTTGGGCCTATGTTAAGTATGAAAACCCGAAAATAACCCGGGGCTCTGGAAACCCAAAGGGGCCTCAAAAATAAAAAAAAAATAATAAAAATAATAATTTAAAAAATTTATCTCCTCAAGAAAGCAAAAAAAAAAAAAGCAACATATTTGGAAAAAAGGGGTCAATTTCTGCTCTACAAGGTAATCTTTGTAATAAGACAACACTTTTAATGTTTTAAACAAAAATTTTTAAAATGATGTATTACTCGTTGTGTTGCATTTATGTAGTGACGCCATTTTTTCCCCACCAATGGCATTAAAGATTGTAGCATCTAATAATAATAATTACTATTATTAGGCACCCCACACAGGCCAATAGAAGACTAATGGCATCACGACTGCCAGTGGTAGGTGGCGAGGTAAGTTATTGGCTGCTATTATTAGGCATAGCAGGCAAGCCAGTATATGGACTGCCAGTGGTGGGTGGCATGGTAGGGGTTAAAAGGCGCTTTAAAAAAAAAAATTTGCTGCTATTGGGAAAGGGGAAAGGGCTACATCCCAATTCCCAATGATACAGCACAACTAGTAAATTGCTAAATTTAGGCACAAAAAAAAAGTGAAAAACAAGACTTTGAAAAAAGATTTCTCACCAAAAATTTGGAAAGTTGGTGCAGAAAAAGGTGCCCAACCGCCAGGAAAAAAAACATTAATTTGACTGTTGTTTTTTTTATTCTGGCCCACTAAAACGTAGGCCTCATTGATTTGGCCTTTGAGTTGGACATGCTTGCTTTAGGCAGAGGGACAGCAGGAAAACAAAAAAACAAGAAAGAGTTTCAAAAAACCACAACAAACTAACAGGGGAAAGTTCTGGACAAGAAAAAAACGGAACCCCAAAAAATGAATTAAAACTTAAAAAATAAACCCGGGCAAACTTTCACAGAGCAAGGTTAGGCTGAAAAAAAGAAACTAGGACTCTAAAACTGAATTCAAATACTTAGGTTACTAGACAAATTGTCCAAACAGAACAATCATTCAGAATAAGCACCCATAAAAAACAAACCCGGGTTCCTAACCAAGAAAAAAAGCGATTAAACCCTGTGTTACCTGGTAAGCTAAAATGCCCTGAAAGTTTATATAAATTGTTTGCCTAACAACTGACCCCCTAGAGGTTCCCCTTTGATGTGAAGAAAAGAAGAGAAATGGGAAAGGGGAAAAATAAAAAGAAGTTTTAGAGAATCACTTTTTTGATCGTAAAAAAACAAATTTGGAGCCAAAAAGGAAGGGAAAGGGTTGATTTAAACCCTACATCCACATTACTGATCTGCTAGATCAGGTCCCTTTGATAAAAGGCTACTAAGATTCTCAGCTGCTGTTACTGCCTTCTGGGCAGCTATACATTTTTTTTGTAGGGAGCCACTATAGGAGGAAAAAATGGTATGGGCAAAGGTTTCCCCTCAAATGAAAGGGTTTTACCCTATTTTAAAAAAAGGTCCCGCAGGGGGCCTCCAGAGAAAAGGGGCTCTTTTTTTTCTTGCCCTCTAGTCTTGGGAATTGAGTGAGTTATTACCAAGGGACCTTTGTTTTTAAGGCCCCTTTCTACCCCAAAAAGACATATTTGGCCCGACACGGCCCCCATTGGGGCAGTTTTTTGGGAGTTTCTGTTTCAGTTTGGTCTTATTAAATTTAAGAAAAAAAGGCACATTTATGTAGCCCCAAGATGGGAACTGGAAAAAAGGTGGTGGGAGGGGAACATGCTTGCCTGTATTTTTGGGGCCCCAAAAAAATTAATGGGAAACCATGCATTCAGGGGTTATTTTAATGGGACAACCATTTTCATGTACTGACCCCAACAATATCCTAAATGAAGGGTCCTATAGGCCTTCTACTGAAGCCATTGCTTGTCTGGTGGTTCATTAAAATAAGTACTGAGACCTATTCAGTTAATACTCATCTCTTTTACTACCCAATAATCTGACCTTTAGACAGAAGATGTTATAATCAGAAAACTATTCAATAGAATACAGTGAATTAAAAAAGTATTTTATTTTCCTGCTTCACCATTTCAATGCGTGACCCTACGAAAATATTTCAGTAACTTTTACAAAACTTTAGCTTTATTTTACTTTAAAGTTTGATTGCCCATAGAAACAGACAGCGATTTAGCGCCACCTGCTGGTCAGATGTGTGAGTTTACATCCTACTTCTGTATCATGGTCACAAAAGCTCCACAATGCACTGCTCTACTGTATTGCGGTAACTAATATTTATGTATTCAGCCGCTGTCCCTGCCAAGGACGTAACCATTCTGTCCAGGGGCTACAGAAGCGTAACTTAACCTCCTGAGCCCCAAATGCAAAATCTATGAAAGGGTTTTTTTTTGCATCCTTTTTAATGCATTAAATGCACTTTTTTTTTGCACGTCCCATCAGGATTCCACTTAAAGGGGGTTTTTTTCACCATGCAGTTTCACAGCCAGTTTAGAATCACACAAACTGTTCAGACTGTGGCAGGTCCCATAGCAGTGATTGAAAAATCAGGTCTGCTGTTCCCAGCTATTCCTGTTACCGTGAATGAGTGCAAAGAGGTTAATAAAGTGTAGTTTTCTGGCTGCAGAGCTCTAAAGAGTGTTTACATAGCTAAATGAGATAAGACTCTGGATAAGAGAGAGCAAGAAGAGGGGGGGGGATGGTTGTAACCAAAACGGGCCCTATGTGTATGCTCAAAGAGGAATAACTCATCTTTATCTCCTGAACAAAAAAAATCAAAAAAGCAATGTTTTAAAAAAAGTTTTAAATTATCGCCCCTATTTTTTGAACAGTAATCATTGTAAAAAAGAAAACCCTTTAAAATGTAAAAACTCAAAGCGGTATTGGCATTGGATTGTTTGATGCTTAAAACCAGTGCACGAAAAAAAAAACCCCAGGAGTCCGGCCATTCCCATCCAAAACCCTCACAGCGGTGCTTTTGTTTCGAGTTATTTACTGGAGAATTTTAGGACTTTTAAAAAAATCAAAAAATTATGGGAAAACTTTTTTTGGCCTGTAATTTATTGCATTTATTCATGATAATGCACCAAAAAACCACATCAAAAAAAAGTTTGGTTAACTAAAAAATTCGTAAAAAAAAAAACCAGTCAAAAAAAATATGCTTAACCATTTAAGGGGTTGTCTCACTACAAGGATTTATTTTTATATTAAAATCTTTCAAAAACAAGTCACTTTGCAATATTGTCCCCATTAAACCCCGGTCTTTAGTTCTATAGACAGACCTGTTATCTTCCCTGATGGCTGCCACCACTGGTTGCATGCTACAGACTGTTCATCTTCCCGAAGGTGCCATGTGGGTTTCTATAGTACGCCCGTTTATCCTCTGATGGCTGCCATGGGTTTTTTAGCTACAGAACTGTTTTATTTCTATGGCGCCAGTGCTGGTTGCTTAGCTAAGACCTGTTTGTCTTCATGATAGGCGCAGTGCTGGTTGCTTTAGCTACAGACCTGCCCTCACTGCAGCCTGTGGGAAACCAGTAAAAACCCCCTGAATTCAAATGAAACCCAAGGAAAAGGGTGAGGTAGATGAAAATGTATTGAGACAACCCCTTTTAAGCCCAAGGGCCCATTTTTTTACGTTCGTTTTTTCCCCCCCGCCTTCCAGGCCTGAAATTTTTTTATTTTTTTCCCTCTAATAGACGTATAAGGGCTTTTATTTTGGGACAAGATTTTTTCTAATGGTTTTATTAATTACCATAAACAAAACGGGGAAACCAAAAAAATTCTAACGGGGAAAAAATGGAAAAAATGTCTTGTGCCTTTTTTTTTCCCGGAGTTTTGTTTTGATGGGTTCAAGCTTCAGCAAAATGATGTGTTCTCTGTATTCTAAGGTTGATATAATGGGGAATTATCAAAACATTTGGGGGTTTTCTTCTTTTTGGTTACCGTAAAAAAAAAATTAAAAACTTTTTCTATTTTTGAAATTTGTGCCACAGCCTTTTCTGAAACCCAATAATTTTTTTGTATTACCCTATGGACATGAGTGGGGGGGCTTTTTTTTGTTGGGCTGAATGTTTTTTATTGCTACCATTTTATACACCCCTTTTATTTTTTTTTTTTACATTTTTTCCCAAATTTTTTTATTGGGTGAATGCCCCAAAAAAAACAATTTTGGCGTTTGGGAATTTTTTTTCTGCTCGGGTTCTGCGTAGGGGAAAAATGATGTTTTATTTATAACGGACTTTTTTCGGACACGGTTACCAAATATGTGTCGCTTTTTTTTTTGTTTTATTTTTTATTTGTAAAATGGCAAAAAAGGGGGAATATGAAATTTAGTTGTTTTTTTTTTAAAAACTTTAAAAATTTTTTTTTTTTTAATTTTTTAGTCCCCCCAGGGTACTTCACCCTAGGGGGGCGATGCTTTACGCCCCATGGATTGTAAAGCAATGCATTGGTTAAAAGATGGGCCAGAAGTATCAAAACGTGGCGGTTAAAAAACCGAAGGGAGAAAAAACCGTTCGTTGGGGCTCAAGTTTTTCTATAGAAACCAAAACCGAAAAATGTTGAAAAACCCCTTTCCGTGTGGGGGACCTTAAAGGGGGGTTCCTAAAGGAATTTCTGCTTTTTTTTGTTTAAAAAAAAACTTGCAAAAAACAAGTCACTTTGTAAAATGTGTCCCTTAAAAAGTGTCCTACCTATTTCCCAATATCCCCCCTTTTATGGGCTGCAACAAACTCCTCAGGTCGCTATAGCTACAGACCTGCTTTCAAATTTTTTTTTCTAAATTAAATTTTTTTGGGTCCAGCATGGTTGCTATGTACAGACCCGTTTGATTTTTCTCCCAGGGATAGGCGGGTCGCCCCCTGGTTGCTATAGCAACAGACCCGGCTTCTACTGCAGTCATAGAATCAGTAAACACCCCCTGAATTTAAAAAGAAATGAGAAAAAAGACTGAGGTTAAAAGGAATCGATGTAGTGAGACAACCCCTTTAACTGTCATTTAAACTGCAACTGAAATTTTATTTTACTCATAATGTCTATATTTCGATATTTTTTGTATTAAATTTTTAAAAAAAAACTTATTTAGGGTTTTTCACTATGCAAAAAAAATTACATCCTTTACAGGGAAAAATCTAGGAGGAATCTTGAAT
>JAODAL010046646.1:0-30710 GCA_025379985.1 Phyllomedusa bahiana
TTCAAACCTATTTTTCCCATTGCAACCAATCAGAGCGCCCCTTTAATTTCTCCAGAGCACTATATAAAATCAATGGGGCGCTCTGATTAGACAGTTTTCATACTTGTGGCCCAATGTGTCTATCAATGTTGTACCATTTTGATAGTGTTACACTTATGTTTGCAACGTTGTAAGAAATCCTGTTATG
The DNA here is from genome assembly GCA_025379985.1 of Phyllomedusa bahiana. Lineage (NCBI taxonomy): Eukaryota > Metazoa > Chordata > Amphibia > Anura > Hylidae > Phyllomedusa > Phyllomedusa bahiana. The sequence goes on from JAODAL010046646.1 coordinate 188, forward strand.
CACACTGTTGCTTAGATCAGTGCACGACAGGTTTTCAGACATTACAATGAAAGTATGCCAATGCACCGCCACTGACGTCTGCTCTTCATTGGTGGGAATTTTTAGACGAGCCCCTTCTACTACTTATATCTGATTGACATTATATTATATCAATTAAGCAGATTGGAAGCTGTTTTATGTAGCGACTGTGCTCATTGACAGTTGTTACATAGGTGGGTTCACGTTTCTTATATATAGCAGCTCTGAATGACCTTCCACTGCTTTAACCCTTTACCCCTGATGATGCCACGTTCATGATGAAACATGTTGGGGGCAGTGGGAGATTGTGCTAAACACGTTTTCATATCCTCTCCCTTTCCATGAGGTGCAAAGCAAACTGCAGTTGTTAAATTGCTATACTTAGTGTTGTTACTAGAGATGGGCGAATCGATTCTAACGAAGAATTTCAGGAAAACTGAACGAAGTCGAAGTTTGGGGTGCTTCGCGGGAACGAAGCGTGCTTTTGATTGATAAAATGGCTGCGAGCACATGCCGTTACATGGGGCAAAGAACTCTGGGAGGAAGAAGGGCATAGCCTGCATGACATGTGCAGAGATGAAGCCAATCAGAGACTGGCGGGATTCTGTGAGTCACCGCACTATATAAGTCCTGGCGCGACGCTGGGAGCTCATACCGCTCTCACTGTACTAAAGTGGGGAAGGTGCCCAGGGCTGCTTATGATATCTCATACTAAAGAACTCATTTTTATACAGCGATTTTTGGGGGGTGTCACAGCTTGCCTCAGAGACGCTTCTCTTACGTTCTAATTCCTGATTTTGTGGGGCTTTGGAACTGAAGTCCAGTGGCGTCCAATGCAGCTGCAAATACATTTTAATGCTATCTTTCAGTTCTTCAGCAAAATTGAATATCCAAGGGTTATCCAAGCCTTTTCCTGTTGTATTCATTTAAAAAAACAGCTTTTTTTTACAATCCAAATACACTTAATTTTAAGGTTGCTCTTTTTCTTTGCACATTTAAATCAAAGGGTTAATTAAGTGTTGTTCTGCTTTTTGTGATCACTAAAAGAAACTTTCTTTTTCACCCCCAAAAGAAGAAATTTTTTGGCTGTAGCTAATTCTAAACCGAAGTTTAATTACAATTTTTCTGTTGTTTTGTACCGTAAAATACACGCCCATTTTAACACGCTACAAAGCTAGTAATTGTTGGCAGCATATTTATTTTGCGCTATTTATATCCAGGGGTTAATTAAGCTTTGTTCTGCTGTTGTGGTCACTAAAAGAAATATTCTTTTTCACCGCTAAAGAAGCAATTTTGCCTGTAGCATAATTCATAACCGACGGTTAATTACAAGTTTTTCTGTTGTTCTGTACCGTAAAATACACGCCATTTTAAAACGCTACAAAGCTGGTAATTTTTGGTTGCTCATTTCTTTTGTGCAATTTACATCCAGGGGTTAATTAAGCGTTGTTCTGCTGTTTGTGGTCACTAATGAAAACGTTCTTTTTTACCTCCAAAGAAGAAATTTTGCCTTTAGCATAATTCATAACCGAAGGTTAATTACAAGTTTTTCTGTTGTTCTGTACTGTAAAATACACAACATTTTAACACGTTACAAAGCTGGTAATTTTTGGTTGCTCATTTCTTTTGCGCAATTTAGATCCAGGGGTTAATTAAGCGTTTGGCTGTTGTGGTCACTAAAAGAAACGTTCTTTTTCACAGCCAAAGAAGAAATTTTGCCTGTAGCATCATTCATAACCGAAGGTTAATTACAAGTTTTTCTGTTGTTGTGTACGGTAAAATACACGCCATTTTAAAACGCTACAAAGCTGGTAATTGTTGGCAGAATATTTCTTTTGCGCAATTACATCCAGGGGTTAATTAAGCGTTGTTCTGCTGTTGTGGTCACTAAAAGAAACCTTCTTTTTCACCGCCAAAGAAGCAATTTTGCCTGTAGCATTATTAATAACCGAAGGTTAATTACAAGTTTTCTGTTGTGCTGTACCGTAAAATACACGCCATTTTAACACGCTAAAAAAAGCTGGTAATTTTTGGTTGCTCATTTCTTTGCGCAATTTAGATCCAGCGGTTAATTAACTGTTGTTCTGCTGTTGTGGTCACTAAAAGAAACGTTCTTTTTCACCTCCAAAGAAGAAATTTTGCCTGTAGCTTAATTCATAACCGAAGGTTAATTAAGCCTGTTTGTACTTTTATATTCAGTAAAATACACAGTGTTTTTAAATGGCACATACAAGCAAATTTTTCCTGCCCATTTGTGGAGCGCAATTTATATCCAAGGGTTACCCAAGCTTATTAGTGGGTTCATTTGGAGTCAAATACAGGATGTGTATTTATCATATACAGATATCTTCATCAAACAGTTTTCTGTACATTTAGAACAAACAGTATGTCAGACAGAGAGGTGGCAGGCTCTTCCCCTGCGAGTGGCAGTGTCACAAACATTCCTGGAGCAGGCCCAGGTGGCAGCACAGCAAGGGACGTCGCTGCAGGGGTCCCTCGGTGAGGCCACAACTGCCGCTGTCATCTAGCGGCCGGCGGGGTTGTTCAGCAACCCAATGGTTCTTGATTGGTTGACTAGGTCATCCACTTCCTCCCAGATGACATCACACAACCCCAGCCAAGAGTTGGTGGGAACGTCAGACACAACCCTTAGTTGGCATGGCCCGGGAGCAGGTCAGCGGCCCTCACCTGTCCTCAACCCACCATCTATTATGTGGTCTGTGCTTAGTGACACTATACAGCGAGGATGAGGAGGACAGTCAGCAGCTACTTGGCAGCGAAGAAATGGGGCCAATATCCCCCGCTTCTTGCAGTAGGCGGCAAAGTATAGATGTGGAGAGTGGCATGGGAAGTCATGTTGTGAGGGGTCAGCCTCTGCATACCAAGACCAGTGATGAGGACAGCAGTGACGATGAAACACAAATCGATGATGATGTAGCTGACCGCACTTGGGAGCCGGATGAAGCAAGGGCTTCATCATCAGTAAAAGAGGGCGTCAGCTTGCGCGTCAGGCAGCGGCGCAGCCAGCAAGTGGGTTGTGTGGGCGTGAGTCAGCAGGGTAGCAGCAGTGTGAGGTCAGGAGCCAAGCGACCACGGGGTAGTAAACCCGCTTCGCAGGTCCAAGAAAGTAGCAGCACAGGGGCTCAGCGAGGCAGCGGCGGTAGTAGTCACTCAGTGCGGAGCGGGGGGGGTTTAAAATCAGCCCACTCGGCGGTTTTGACAGTTTCTTTGCTAAGACACCGGGGGGAGCCGAACATGGGTATATGTAGAATCTGTGGGCAGAAAGTGAAGCGTGGCCATGGAGCTAACGTTGGTACCATGGACCTGCGTCAACACATGCAGCGCCACCATCCGGTAGCCTGAGAGAAACGTGGCTCAGATATGGTGGTCCATCCAGCCACCGCAGCAACAGCAGCAGCAGCTCCCAGTGGCACGCATGCCATTGCAGCCAGTCAAGGCTCCACCACCTCTGCAGTAGGGAGTTGTTTCTCCTTGCCATCATCTCTCGGTCCAGATGCACTCTGCCACCCCAGTTAGAAGGTCCGCTGAAAACAGGGCAGCCAAAAAGGATGTGTGGCCGCAACTTGACGAGTTTGCAGGGAGAACTGTCCTGCCCGGCCAGTAGTGTGGCAATCAGAGTGGGGTGTTCAGTGCTGCAGGGGCCATCGTTACCCAAGGAGAACCCGCTTGTCCACGGGAAATATGGAACGACTGACCTTTGTCAAGATGAATCAGGCGTGGATCGGCCAGGATTTCCATACACCAATGCCTTAGGCATCAGACTACATCAGCCATGACGCCTCACCAAAAAATGTGAGAAAAGAGTCTGGGTTCAAACTACCCCCCGCCTCAGCCACTATTCTGATGCCGTCACCCGCCTGATTGCCACACATCTGCTGCCAGTTTCTCCATATGCCACCAACCATCTTTACCAGGGACTGGTATTGCCACCCACCTCCACACTCTGTCATTGTGCCACTCTGTGACCTATTACTGTTTTTGCCACCACCAGAATGTCATTGTGCCACTCTCTGACCTCATGCTGCTGTTTGATGCCGTCAACTCCACACTGTGTCATTGTGCCACTCTCTGACCTCATGCTGCTACTGTGGCTGTTGCCGTGACCTACATACTGTGTCATTGTGCCACTGTCTGACCTCATGCTGCTGCTGTGGCTGCTGCGGTGACCTACACACACTGTCATTGTGCCACTTTGTGGCCTACTCCTGTTTTTGCCACCTCCAGAATGTCATTGTCCCACTCTCCGACCTCATGCTGCTGTGGCTGCCGCCGTCACCTCCACACCCTGTCATTGTGCCACTCTCTGACCTTATGCTGCTGCCACTGTGACCTCCACTCTCTGTCATTGTTCCTCTCTGTGGCCTACTCCTGTTTTTGCCACCTCCAGAATGTCATAGTGCCACTGTCTGACCTCATGCTGCTGCTGTGGCTGCTGCCGTGCCCTCCACTCTGTGTCATTGTGCCACTCTGTGCCCTACTCCTGTTGTTGCCACCTCCAGAATGTTATTGTGCCACTCTCTGACCTCATGCTGCTGCTGTGGCTACTGCCGTGACCTCCACTCTCTGTCATTGTGCCACTCTGTGGCCAACTACTATTTTGCCATCTCCAGAATGTCATTGTGCCACTGCCTGACCTCATGCTGCTGTTGTGGCTGCTGCCGTGCCCTCCACACTCTGTCATTGTGCCACTGTCTGACCTCATGTTTCTGCTGTGGCTGTTGCCGTGACCTACACACTGTGTCATTGTGCCACTGTCTGACCTCATGCTGCTGCTGTGGCTGCTGCCGTGACCTCCACACTCTGTCATTGTGCCACTCTGTGGCCTACTACTGTTTTTACCACCTCCAGAATGTCATTGTGCCACTCTCGGACCTCATGCTGCTGTGGCTGCCGCCATCACCTCCACACTCTCTGTCATTGTGCCACTCTGTGGCCTACTACTGTTTTGCCACCTCCAGAATGTCATTGTGCCATTGCCTGACCTCATGCTGCTGCTGTGGCTGCTGCCGTAACCTCCACACTCTGTCATTGTGCCACTCTGTAGCCTACTCCTGTTTTTGCCACCTCCAGAATGTCATTGTGCCATTCTCTGACCTCATGCTGCTGCTGCCGTGCCCTCCACACTCTGTCATTGTGCCACTGTCTGACCTCATGTTTCTGCTGTGGCTGTTGCCGTGACCTACACACTGTGTCATTGTGCCACTGTCTGACCTCATGCTGCTGCTGTGGCTGCTGCCGTGACCTCCACACTCTGTCATTGTGCCACTCTGTGGCCTACTACTGTTTTTACCACCTCCAGAATGTCATTGTGCCACTCTCTGACCTCATGCTGCTGTGGCTGCCGCCATCACCTCCACACTCTGTCATTGTGCCACTCTGTGGCCTACTACTGTTTTGCCACCTACAGAATGTCATTGTGCCATTGCCTGACCTCATGCTGCTGCTGTGGCTGCTGCCGTAACCTCCACACTCTGTCATTGTGCCCCTCTGTGGCCTACTCCTGTTTTTACCACCTGCAGAATGTCATTGTGCCACTGACTGACCTCATGCTGCTGCTGCTGTTGATGCCGGGACCTCCAAACTCTATTATTGTGCCACTCTCTGACCTCATGCTGCGGCTGTCGTCACCTCCACACTGGCAGCTTTCGCTGCCATGACTTTATCAGGCTACATTCCCGCTTCAGTTTTTTGTTCAGTTTTGCCCTCTTAAGTGCCCAGGGAATTTTATAGTGAAGCGATTCTTAGAGCAGCGGCAGTCATCTGCGTGTCATACTAAAACACAACATTGTATGAAGACCAAACCAAGCTCCCTCTGCATATTTAAGCATGGAACAACGTTCTACAGCACCCTGCAGGCTCTGTGCAGCCTGAAAATAGCTGTTTTTTACCGCGATTCGTCCCTAAGCAATTCGGACCTAAACAATTTTTGTGGGAAAATTCGGCGAAGTCACCGAATTGAATTTCGCCCATCTCTAGTTGTTACGCTAGACTATATTGTCAGTCAGTAGTGTTGAGCGATTTTTATCGACAAAGTTGAAATCGGCAAGGTTTTTATGGTGATCGAAATTTCCAGATCATGCAATAATTAAGGTTAAAATCTGTGCATCATCTATTAAGATCGCGCCTTTTTCCTGTAATTTTGGCGGCCAGCAAATGAGATTACAGAATCGAGCAGGGTGAGATGTGTGTGCGACGTCATGACTGGGATGTGTATGGTTGCGATTGGCTGGAAAAATCACATGACCTCGTTTTATATAGAACAGTGTTTCCTGTTTCCTCAGTGTCTCTCAGCATCTCATAGGGATAGGACCTGCGCTCTGCCTGTGGCCAAACAGCTCAGCGAAATTAGTCTATTTCTGCACAGAGAAACCTCTACTATTAGCTGTGATCCTTCCAATTTAGTTAGATTAGAGATTTGAAGATTTTTTGTAGTTAGCTAGAGAATTTTAAAGCAGCATCTACCGCTGTAAATTCACGGCGGTGGGAGCGGGGAGGGGGGCCCCCGCGGGCGAACAAAGACAAGCTCTATCTATAAAGAACACTGGATAAAGTTCACCAAGACTTAGTGTAGACATTGTAGTGGAATATCTTTATTATTAACAGTTTGCTATTGAAATTGGGCAGCCTGAACTTACACTCACCGGCCACTTTATTAGGTACACCTGTCCAACTGCTCGTTAACACTTAATTTATAATCAGCCAATCACATGGCGGCAACTCAGTGCATTTAGGCATGTAGACATGGTCAAGACAATCTCCTGCAGTTCAAACCGAGCATCAGTATGGGGAAGAAAGGTGATTTGAGTGCCTTTGAACGTGGCATGGTTGTTGGTGCCAGAAGGGCTGGTCTGAGTATTTCAGAAACTGCTGATCTCCTGGGATTTTCACGCACAACCATCTCTAGAGTTTACAGAGAATGGTCCGAAAAAGAAAAAACATCCAGTGAGCGCCAGTCCTGTGGGCGGAAATGCCTTGTTGATGCCAGAGGTCAAAGGAGAATGGGCAGACTGGTTCGAGCTGATAGAAAGGCAACAGTGACTCAAATTGCCACCCGTTACAACCAAGGTAGGCAGAAAAGCATCTCTGAATGCACAGTACGGTGAACTTTGAGGCAGATGGGCTACAGCAGCAGAAGACCACACCGGTGCCACTCCTTTCAGCTAAGAACAGGAAAACTGAGGCTCCATTTGCCCAAGCTCATTGAAATTGGACAGTAGAAGATTGGAAAAATGTTGCCTGGTCTGATGAGTCTCGATTTCTGCTGCGACATTCGGATGGTAGGGTCAGAATTTGGCGTCAACAACATGAAAGCATGGATCCATCCTGCCTTGTATCAACGGTTCAGGCTGGTGGTGGCGGTGTCATGGTGTGTGGAATATTTTCTTGGCACTCTTTGGGCCCCTTGGTACCAATTGAGCATCGTTTGCAATGCCACAGCCTACCTGAGTAGTGTTGCTGACCATGTCCATCCCTTTATGACCACAATGTACCCAACATCTGATGGCTACTTTCAGCAGGATAATGCGCCATGTCATAAAGCTGGAATCATCTCAGACTGGTTTCTTGAACATGACAATGAGTTCACTGTACTCAAATGGCCTCCACAGTCACCAGATCTCAATCCAATAGAGCATCTTTGGGATGTGGTGGAACGGGAGATTCGCATCATGGATGTGCAGCCGACAAATCTGCGGCAACTGTGTGATGCCATCATGTCAATTTGGACCAAAATCTCTGAGGAATGCTTCCAGCACCTTGTTGAATCTATGCCACGAAGAATTGAGGCAGTTCTGAAGGCAAAAGGGGGTCCAACCCGTTACTAGCATGGTGTACCTAATAAAGTGGCCGGTGAGTGTATATTGGATACACATCATTTCTAGTAACTGCAGGTCTCTTTGTTAGCTGCAAAACTCCACTTTTATTATCAGTATACATTTCAGATAGGTGTTCATTTTCAATTTTACCCATTACACCTGTGACTGTTGATATATCCACCTTGCAGTTAAATTACAATCCAGCAATCTTGTAGTCAGCACAGGTTGTTTGTTGCCAAAAATACCGTGTATCGTACGAAAACATCACAGTTACGTGTTTTTTGACTTTTGCGCACCCAGCATTGTTCATTGACGCAGCATCTACGTAAATCTTAAAACAGCAATTCTATATTCACCACAGGTGAATTGAAAGGTGCAAAAATACCGTTTATTATATCAAAACATAACAGTTACGTGTTTTTTGACTTTTGCACACCCAGCATTGTTCATTGACGCAGCATCTACGTAAATCTTAAAACAGCAATTCTATATTCACCACAGGTGAATTGAAAGGTGCAAAAATATCGTTTATTATATCAAAACTAAACAGTTACTTGTTTTTGACTTTTGCACACCCAGCATTGTTCATTGACGCAGCATCTACGTAAATCTTAAAACAGCAATTCTATATTCACCACAGGTGAATTGAAAGGTGCAAAAAAATATCGTTTATTATACCAAAACATAACAGTTACGTGTTTTTTTGACTTTTGCACACCCAGCATTGTTCATTGACACAGCATCTACGTAAATCTTAAAACAGCAATTCTATAGTCACCACAGGTGATTTGACAGGTGCAAAAAATACTGTGTATTATTACGAAAACATAACAGATACAGACATAACAGACTCCTTTTCCCGGCACTTTTTAATCTGGGGGTTAGACAGGTTTAATGGTCATACTGCGGTCCAGGACAGGTATAGTCAATGTCCAGTGAAACTAAAATAGTGGTTGAAAGACTCCTTTTTGCGTCACTTTTTAAATCTGGGGGTCATGCAGGTTTGGGGCTCATGCTGCGTTCCAGGACAGGGATATTCAATGTCCAGTTCAAGTAACATGATGGTTCAAATCATACTGCCTTCTGGCACTTTTTAATTTGTGGGTGATGCAGGTTTAAGGGTCAGGCCCTGTGGTACAAGACAGGGATAGTGAATGGTCTGACTTTTTTTCTGTGACTTTTATAACCTAAGTGTTGTTGCCTAAGATGTAGCAGGTATCCATTTGACTGTTGTGGAGTTAATTTCAGCTTCTCCAGCCTTGTTTGGTGTAATAATGAAGGTGTTGTTGCTCTCCCATAGACTTTAATGGTCATCGCTCATAATCGACGCTCACTATCGAAAAAGCTTATCGATAGCGGCCGACTATCGACTATCGATCGATCTCGATAGCCAACGCAATCGCTCAACACTATCAGTCAGTCATACCTGTTAAATAGCCGTGCTTGGCTATACTCTGTATGCCCATTGAAATCAATTCTATTGAATTCCAACTACCTATATGTTCTCAACAGAAACTTTTGGGGGCCTGTTCAAATGCTATCAATATGTGAGATGGGACGCCCCTTTAACATACTATATACTACACTTCTCTATACTGCAAATCCTTGGCATGATTAACTAACTGGGTAGTTATTTTATCTTGTATTATCCCTATAATATCATATGACAAGGGATTATCAGGGTTGAATATAGAACTCTAAGAACATCTACAAACAATACTTGAAGTTGTGCTTTTTTGCCATCACTATGTAATGTCAAATGAAAACAATACCATTAGAGGCAACTTGAGGGAAACTACAAATTTCAAAGGTATGACTGATTAAGGAACACTTCCCCAAAATTTCTGGGATCAACAGGGTCATGTTTTTAAAGTCAGCAAGATGCTGACGTATGTATTTTTTAATGGTATAAATACCATAGCCCTTACAGGCATTTTCAAAAGACCTTGTAGCAGTCATTAAATATTGCTTCTTAAACTATTTTGACCATCTCCCAAGATGAAGGCTGTGATTGCTTTTCTTGCTGTAGCTTTCAGCTGCTTCTTTGGTAAGTTTAAGCACAGGTTCTGATGAGTTGTTATCTTTGCTTATTGATATAAATTTTCAATTACGGAAACATGAGATTTTCTATTTAAAAATGGTTATTATTTACAGATTAATATTAAAATAAGTAAATTCACAAAAGCTAATAAAATGTATGCAAAAAAACAAATACAATTTGTTTTTTTGATTAATAGGTACTGGAAATACCGGATATGTTTCTTATGGTGGAGGTAAGCCCGGTAAGTGGCAAAAAAATAAAACCTTTTTACAAATTATTTAGAGAATTTATTAAAAAACTATGTGTTGGCACATCGAGTCCGTGTAACTCCTTACTACAGTGTTATAAGCACCCTCTGTGCTGTCATTTGGTGTCTCTGTGGCATTACTTAAAATATAGATTTATAGATTTATTCACCCTTAAAATCATTGCTCCTCAGTGTAAATCTCTACATATGGCATCCGATAGGACATAGCATGTTTTTCTGACATATTCCATATGATTTCAACAGAAAAAAAACTTTGCATTGTTTCTATATGAAATCAGATATCAGCAATTAGAGGTATCTAATAGCCCCATAGTCCTGTAAGGGTGCTTTATTAAAGTGTTGTACCAGAGATGTAATCTGGCCATATGCCTAAACTTGAGACAATGTCAGTTATAGCCACTTTATAAATTGTTATGTTTAGAACATACAGGGGACAACGTTTAGTCAACAAAATTATGAATACAACAAAAAATCTATCTCAAGAATTTATAGTAAAGGAGTGGCAATTTTTTTATATTTCAAACTTTTTCAAAAACTTTTCTTTTTTAAACTTAATGTAAAACAAACGTATATCTGTCTTATAGTTAAACCCAATGTACCCATGATCCCGAGGAGCTGCCTTGAAAAGCTAATTCAGGTAATATTAATTTTAACTTAAAAAGCAGAAAATGAAAACAAACAAATTTTATATACACAGTACAAAAAATACTATTTTCAAAATATAAAAGCAATAATTTATTATTTGCACAACATATTCTCTTTATACACTTGTCACTAGTGCCCGTATGTTATGGGTTGATGTATGGCTAAACTGTTTTGACTTGTGCAATGATGTAGATTGCAAACCTTTGCAGGTAGGGTCCTCTCTCCCTCTGTAACAGTTGTTTAGTCATTTAGGGGGACATGTATGAAAACTGTCTTGGTCTAAGACTTTCTTGTTGCCCATAGCAACCAATCAGTGCGCCCTTTGCATTTCATATAGTCCTCTGAAAAAATTAAACAGGCACTCTGATTAGTTTCTATGGGCAACAAGAAAAGTCTTAGACCAAGACAGTTTTCATACATGTGTTGCCATTGTACTTTGTTTGATCTTACATTATGTATGTATATCCCATTCGAATGTCAGCATCCTGGCATTAATGGTGTTTTAAAAATAAATAATAATAGTGTTGATTAAATTAAAAGTGGACTTGCACATTGCCTCAACACACAGAGTTTTAGCCCTCAGAATAATTTCCTCTCCTAATTAGCATAATGCTTTTTCCAAAAAGGCACACAGTTAAGAATAAATTAATCTATAGAGACTCCACTGCTGGAATGAAATTCAAATGTTTAAATTGCAAATTAGTTTAATTCATTGTGAAAAATTATTTTTAGCTATTAAAATATTTTATGTTTTATTTGCCTTTTTTTATCAAAAATGTTATATAATTTAAAGACAAATGTTTTAAAATATAGAAAATTTATATTCCAGCTAAATAAAATATTGTGCTCTGGAACACACAGGATAAATTTAATGTTAAGGTTTTTGAATGTTAACTATCACTGTTATTGATAGGTTGATGTCCCAGAAACTCTTGAAAGACTCCAACAGTTGCTTTGTTTGTACATGAAAGGAAAGGTATGCATGCACTCTTATTTTGTTACATTCTGAAGAGTTCTATTAAACCTTTAGAGAAGAATTATATACATTTAGCTCCTTTACAGAAAAGATAATTTTTACATTTTTTTTAATTTAAAAGCTTATTTTTAAATTTTGAGTAAAAATTATAGATTATAAATAAATATTTAAAGACAATACTATGTTTTTCACATTGCAGAAAGACAATAATGAACAACTGTACAAGCAGTTCTTGGAAGAATTACATAAGGCTCTGGTAAAATATATATATATGTTTCTAGAATGCTTGTTTATTCAAAACATACCATTATAGAACATGGTAAAATATTTCTGGTTTTATATCTTTACAGAAAGATGCAGGCTGCACAGTTGATGAAATCCTGAGTACTAAAGATTTTTTGGTAATGATGTTGCGAATAAAATGTAAAAAATATTTGCTAAAATAGGAATGTATTATATAACAAAATGTAAAAGAAACACAAGATAATCAGGCGGCACCAACACACATGGTTCACTCTATAACAGTGTTTCTCAACTCCAGTCCTCAGGACCCACCAACAGGTCATGTTTTCTGGCTTTCCTTAGCATTGCACAGGTGGTTTCATTATGCTGCACAGGTGATTTAATTATGGTCAGTGCATTCTGTGGGAGATCCTGAAAACATGACTGTTGGTGGGTCCTGAGGACTGGAGTTGAGAAACACTGCTCTATAAGCATTGATACCTAATCCAGACACCCCGCAAATGCCATCCAATTTCAGCGGTGCTCAGCTTTTAGATAGGAAAGTCCCAACGATAATCCAAATAGTAGAAAATATAAGCGGCACTCACCGATCTTCTCCTTTATAAAGCTTTTATTGTGAACACTCACATATCATGGGAAACAAGTACATCAACTCAGCCAAGTGAGTTGGATGTGCTTGTTTCCCATGATATGTGAGTGTTCACAATAAAAGCTTTATAAAGGAGAAGATCGGTGAGTGCCGCTAATATTTTCTACTATTTGGATATAACAAAATGTATTCTTTTTGTTTTGTTCACACAAAATATCTATATTCTACTTACCAAGAATTGATTGCCAACTTTGATTTTATAAAACACCACTATAATCAAGATGTCTGTCACTAAATTATGTTGGCCTCATGTAGGATAATAATCCCTTTAATTTGACATCTATATGTCCCTGTATCTTATAGCCATCGGTATTCTGTATGGCACCATGTTATAGAGATATTTTCCCATAAGAGCCATGTTTTGAGTACCATATTGTGGTTCTGTATGACTTAAAGTTTGGATAATGTTTTTGAGAACCTTTGTTCTGATATTTTATCCTTACTTAAGGAATCTAATCTGTTTGAACCAAGTAGCAGTATTGTAAAATCTCAAAACTATGTGGCAGATTAATACTGTCCAATACTTAGGGCGACATGTATGATTGGGTATTTCACCCTTTTCTGGTGTAAAATGCGGTCTGTGATGTCAAATGCACATAATGAATGTGTTAGACAGATTTTTCATAAGACTCAACACTTTCTAATGCGCCTAACATGAGGGGGCGTTCTGGGAGTGTCACACCACACTCGTATTATTAGACACATATATGAATGCAGGTCGGCAAAACTAGGTGCATTACTGCTCGGACAAGCAGACCTATTTCAATGTGGTCTGCCTGAGCCTGAGGAGTCGAGGTGGAGCTAGATTTGCTGTAAGGGGCAAAAATGTCCAATGTTTCTCAACTTACACCGGTACATTAATAAAAAGTAATTTCTGATAATTATCTAAGTATATAAAATAAAATTATTTAAATTTAATTAAAAAGTTATAAAAAATTATATAAAAATATATAATATCACAAAAATATACAAATATTTCCTATAAAATGTATTTAAAATTAATAGAATCTAAAACTAGTTTTACATGAAATAATCTGTTCAGATTTTACAATTTATAATTTTTACTACATTAAATTTGAAATTTATTTTTGCTGCTCTCAGCCTTTATTCTACATACGGCAAGAGCCAGCACACCACAGGTCTGACTGGGACCTGTGGTCCACCAAGATCACTACCATAGTTTTTATTCACTGACATGCTATTCTAATGACTTTTCGTTTATTTCCAGCCTAAGTTTCATAATGCGCCTAACACATAGCCGAGGCGCATCGAACTTTAGACTCCATTTATAATTGCACAAAAACCACTTTCATACATTCAGGCGCATTATACAGCACATTATACACTGATAACAAGACTCGACGATTCACTTCTAAGCTCCTTTCTTCATACATGTCTGCCTTAGTGTAAACTTAAACTACTTAGACTAGACAGTCTGGAAATGCGCCACATTTATCCATGTATGATCAATCTGGTGCATGCTTAGACTTTCTAGTCTAATTGTAAACCTTTTATTAGTTGTTTTAGATTACACTAATCACTGTGACAAAGTTTACTGAATTTTGGCACACAGTGTCACACACAAAGCCCCAGCTTCTTTGCACATAACCACAGGTCATAAATTCTGGAGCAATTATCATAATAAATCTGCCACAGTTTGTGCAGGCTTCAGAGACTAGACTCCACACCTCCTAGTTATGATCTATTGAGGAGTTCTATATGAGGAGAGAAGCTTCATCTTCTCAAAAAAATGGCTCCATGGAGGAGCTGAAACATTGCTTGTAAAAGACATGGGTGAATAAGTTTATACATTATGGAGAAGATGGAATGCTGATTCATTCCTCATATTGAATTCAGGAGTCTGTTATTCAAAAATAATAGGAAAGTAAGACCAATTTCAATTATTTGACAAAATATAATATATTTATCTAATATAATCCAAGGATTAAATATTAAGAATAAAATCAAACATTTGGGCTAACATTTTGTAAGTGAAATACATTTTATTTTTGTTTTCATCTATTTGTATTCTGTATTTCATATACTAGGAGAAAGTTGGAGATCAAGTTGGAGACGTGGCAGAAAAGCTTGGATTGGAAATTTTAAAAACAGTGGTAAGCGGGTTTTGTTTTTTTTTTTAGAAAATCCCAATATTCAACAAAATAGATGTAACATTGGTGATCAGCAGGACAGCAAGGTGCAAATATATTCCATATGGAAGAGAAATAATCCATGGCACTCACCAATTTTCTAAAATGTAGCTTTATTCCAAAGGATAGCAGACACACACATGTACACATTTATTAAATCAATTTAATATTAGTTCCTATTAAGTATTCCATAGTAACTCCTAAATATGTGTTTTATACAAACTTCATTCTGGTAGATACTACATTATTTTTAATTAAACTTATTAAGAAAAAAACTAGCAATAAAAACTTCTGATTCCTGCCATTTATTGCCTGATATGCTGAAGTCAATAGCAGTAGTGGATTTTTCTTTAATAGCATTTAATTAGTGAATTCTTGATTTCAGCTTCTTTTGTCCCTGCAGAGATCAAAATTGTTAAATTTAGATAATGTTTGGTTTAAAAAAAAAAAGTCAGCCCCCCTTAAAAAAATGAACAAAACCCATTTTCTCAAATAAAAAGTAGGAAGAAAGATGTGAAGAGCTAGCAAAGGATTAATGATATTCAGAAATTCAGAATAAAGTTAAAATAATATTTAAAGTTCATGGTGCTCAGAAAAAAACTGTTGCATTCATCTGCATCTGTACGACAAATTAAAATTTTATTTTTTCTGCATGTAAAAAACTCATTAGAAAAAAAATGGTTGGAGAATTGCAGTTTTTTTCACCCTTTAAAAAGATTATTACAAGCTAAACAAATATATGTACACCCCAATACAGTGCCAATAAAAATACAATATGTTTTGCAAAGTACAAGCCCTTACTCTGATATATTAACAAGAAAATACAAAAGCTTTTAGAATTAAAAAATACTTTGTCCTAAAGGCTCAAAATGGGACAGACCATAAACATTTTGTAAAGACATGGGCATATGTTAATAAGAATCAGATATTATCAACACATCAATATTATTCATCTTAGGGCTTGTTCATACGACGTTTTGGATGCGTTTTACGGATCTGTTTTTGACCTGCGAAAACTGGATGCAAACTGCATCCAAAACGTGGATCCAGAAAACGCAACAGCTGATCTTTTTTTTGGATGCATTATGGATGCGTTTTGCATGCGTTTTACAGATCCGTTTTTTGGATCCATTTTTTCAATGCTTTATTTAAATCAACCTATCAAACTGCAATTTAAATTTCAATGACCAAGAAAAACCCCTTTTTTGACCTAGTTTCAATCAACTGTACACACACCTATGATTTTAGAACCTGTTCCCCTATTTTTTTTTTTAAATCAACCAGTAGTTTTCAAAACCCACCCCATATAAATGAATTGATAACAATCCTTTGTAACCTAATTGTAATAGGATGATTTTTAGTCACATGATCATAAAAAAAATTAATATTAATTAATAAAAATAATAATTATTGATAAAAAGAGATAATTACTTACCTCTGAGATCAGAGACCCGACGTCCATGTGCATCCGGCAGTATGCTGGGGGTTGTAGGACTGACATTATCCTCCTCTCCTTTACCCATGTAGAATTAAGGCATTTTCCAATAGCACATTGCATCAGAAAAATTAGCCCTCCCATTAAATTGATACAAAATATAACCCAAACATAATATTCAAATTTAATCTTTAATTTAAATCCAATGCCTTTTACGGATCCACTTTTGGCATCAAAAGCGGATCCAAAACGTACCCAAATGTATGCTACGCTTTTGGATCCGCTTTTGGGATGCCAAAAGCGCACTCCATTATTTCCTATGGGGATTTCTCTTGCGCAAAACGCAAGAAGAATTGACATGTCATTTCTTAAAACGGATCCGAAAAGCCGATCGCGAAAAGCGCATCAGCGATCACTCGTGTAAACAGAGATGCGCTTTTCGCAATGAAAGCAATGTAGATCACACTGACCATTGTTGGATCCGTAAACGGATCCGTAAAACGGATCACAAAAATGTCGTGTGAACAAGCCCTTAATATTGATGGGGCCCTAAGTTATTGTTAAAATAGTTTCTTTTATGCAGTGTTCAATAACATATTTACCAGTCTTCAGCACATGAACAAAAAACAAAAAAAAAAAATTGCCACACATTCATATTTGTCCTAAAGCCAAGAAATATTTCTAAATTTTCTTCTATTTTCCTCTAGGAGGGTCTTGGATTAAGCGACATTGTTCTGAATGTGTTATGTGATCTGTTGGTAAGACATTGCATATTATAAATAGTGTTATATTTTAATTACTGCATTAAATTACTGCATTTAAACAATCTGTGCAAACTGGAGGATGAATTTAAGTTTTCATTTTAAATATTTCATATATTTTTATAGGGGGAGACACTTAAAAGCTTGAGCCAGTCTCTGGTAAGATAATCATTTATCAGTCTAATGTAAAGCCTATCTAGTGTGTAAATGATGCAGCTATAAAAAAGATTATGGGGCACATGTATGAAAACTGGTGCTGCCAGTTTGTCAGTTCTAAATCGCTTTTGAGGAGTGTAGAATCCAACAGTATGTATGAAACTGTCACATGTTCTTAAATGTGACGCAACGTAAATGGCGCGAGTTGTGCACCAGAAATTTGTATAAAGATTCAACAGAATTCCTGACAGACAGCTGGGGCTTTGTGAAGCAAACTCATTGCCAATAGACAAAAAAATACCAATTATTTCCCAAATAACACCACTAAAGTGATAAAAACTAATATGTTTATCATAAAATTATGTAAAATTAAATAATATAAAATGAATATAAAAAGATACATGAAATAAATCTAAAATTCTACAATTTAGAATTAAGATAAAATTATATCACATGAAATTAAGATAAAATTTGTTTAATTTGTTTAATTTAATATACAAAATATCTAAAAATCTAAATAAAAAATTAGAAAACTGGCGCAGCCGGGTTCATACATATTTACATATGCTTGTTAATATGTGGTATAAGTGTATAGCAAACCTTAAGGAGGTTTTCCCATCCGGCTGTTTAACAGAGTCTGCTCTTCAGATGCAACTTCAGGCTCCCACTTCCTGTTCAGACTGTGGGCAGTTCTGTAGCAGTGATCGACATATCAGCTCTTCTATCCTAACATAGTCTGTTAAAGGGATATTGGTGATGGAGATTTTTTTATCAGCAGGGCACAAGGCAACAGCGCTCTCAAGGGTTAAGATTTTTCAGTAACAAAGATAAACTCCTGTGCTGCTGATAAGACACACCAGGGAGTGACATCACCATCCTGGCTAGGCCTCTAGAGAAGAAAGAGGTGGTTGGTAATGTAGGGAAGCTTGTGGATACAAGCAGGAGATAAGAATTACTCTAACTCTGATGGAAGTAAAATCAGAACAGCAGTGTATGTGGTAGGAATTTTTTTTTTTATTACCTTAACCTACATCTTTAAAGGAGTTTTCCAAGACCTTTAGAGACCTCCTTGCCACCTCCCACTATTCTAAAATAGAAAAGTAACCCATACTTGCTTCTCCTATCACCACCATTCCAGCACTGCCAGAGCGCCAATGTTCTTTCACCGCTGGTCCCTCACTGCTGATGTCACTTTCATGTAATACATGATGCTGCAACCAATCTGCATGTAATCATGTAAACACAGAGGTCAGTGATTTGCTGCAGCATCATGTGATTCATGAACTTGAAATCACCAGTGAGGGACTGGGAAGGGAACACTTAGGCCATGTTCACACGGCTTAAAATGGGCCACATTTCGGTCCGTAATTACGTGCCAAAGTGCGCAAATTACGGGCTGAAATCGGCCCATTCATTACGGTAATCCACAGTTCTCATAGAGAACTATGGATTACGTCTCCTCTCCCTGCTCGGCGAATATGCCGGGCGGGGAGATAATTGACATGTCACTTTCTAGTGGCGTATACGCGCCGCTAGCAATGATTGTCTATGGGCCGGCGCAGTGCCGGCCCCCCCTCTCCCTCCCCCGCTCCACCGCCCCGCCCCCGGCCACACGGCGTAATTGCGGGGCGAAATTACGCCCCGCAGTTAAGCCGTGTGAACATAGCCTAAGGGTGATTTCACACGGTGCGTTTTTGGTGCGTTTTTGATGCGTTTTTTGGATGCGTTTTCTGTGCAGGATGGCACAGCAATTAATGATATACATTGTTGCACAAAAAACGCATCCAAAAAAACGCATCAAAAACACACCGTGTGAAAGCACCCTAAAGCTCTGGGAGAACTGGAGCGCTGGTGATGGGAGAAGTAAGTGTGGGTTACATTTCTATTTTAACACAGTGGGAGATGGTAGGGAGGTTTTTAAATGTCTTGGCAAACCCATTTAAAGCTGGATGAAGCTATAATATAACACCCAGAAAACCCTGTATGGCAAATATCATAAAGACCATGAACGTATACAGAAATATTAGTTTACAAATTCAAGTGATATTCAAGAGAAATAATTTTTTACTATATTCCATATCCTAATGCTATTTTATTCTACTCTAGCAGAAATTAATATATAGAATATATAGCAGTATACTAAGTGCCCTGAAATACATAACAATAGAATGTTTTCTATGTTCCATGTCCTAATGCTATTTTTTCTACTCTAGGAGAAAGTAATATATAGCATATATAGCAGCATACTGAGTGCCCTGCAATATATAACAATAGGGACCTTTACCTTGGCTAATCCTAGAAAAAAAGATCAAAGATTTGTTAATTATTTAAATGAGTAATCACTACTATGCCATACATTATAATAATTATTTTATACATTTTTAAAGAAAATATTTTAGTTTGGTTATTTCTACTGTTTTAGGCTGGTTTGAAGCTGGATGGAGCAACAAATATTTTAAAAAGAGTATCAATATTAGAATGAAGAACATCTCATGTAAGTTATAAAATATATAAGTGAAGCTCAACTGTTGAGACTTCTAATGACTTCTCCACAAATAAAAAATAGTCATGACCTATGTTTTTCTCACAGATGCAAGCCAATCATGAAAAGCGGGGCACAAAATGAACTTCTGTAACTCTCCAGAAAGCAATGTAAATGATTGATTTTGAAAAAAAATAAAGTAAATCTAGTATTAATCATAAAGTGACTTGGTCTCGGTTTTTTGTGGGTGTCATCTGTCAATCATTCACTAATTTCTTTACAAGCTATCTATAGGCATCACTGCAGGAGAAATGTAATTAAGGAGCTGCTTGCACAAAGGTCTGACAGGTGCTAAAGAAAAGGGCATTATTTGAAGATACTCTGCTCTAGCTAACGGATGTAGCTGTCAAAAAAGAAATTTCACCATCTTTAAATCAAAATTACTATAGCTGTATTTAAGGGTGTCTCTGCTTTAGACGAATCCCTAGTTCTTAAAAAGGTCTCTTGGACCAATTAGGTATACAAAAGTGTCTTCCTGCTGGGACATCTAAAAGACAGATGTTATCTGTGAGAAACCTGACAGTAAGTGCTCAGTTTACCTGCAGCGCCTCCACAGGGGAGATAAAGTATTACACAATGCCCATTCACATCAATGTATTGTCTGTGTAATGCAGGACCGGATAGATCCAGGACGAGTGATACTTTCGGAGACATGTATGATCAAGTTTTTCACCCTTTTCTGGCGTAAAATGTGCCAAAGTGAGCCGGCTACAAAGTTCTAAATTTGGAAACGTAAGAAGTGTTGGTAGGCGCTTGTTCATTAGACAGACCTTTTATATGCAACTAATCATGAGGGGAACATTCTGGGGGCATGGCGCACCACCACTCATATTATTAGAAACATATCATGAATGTGGTTCGGCAACAAAAATAGGTGCATTAACTTGCTCGGACAGGCAGACCCTACTGATAGTGGTCTGTCTGAAGCTGAGGAGTTGAAGTGGAGCTAGATTTAGTGTTACGGAAAAAATGTTCATTATTTCTCAACTTACACCAGTGCAATAATAAAAAGAAATTTATGATAATTATCAAACTATATATAAAATTTTTTTAAATGTAATGAAAATGTTATATAAAATTAATATAAAAATATATAATATCCCAAAAATATTTCCTATAAAATGTATTTAAAATGAATAGAATCTAAAACTAATTTTACATTAAATAACCCACTGATGTTGTTCAGATTTATTTTTTATTTGTTAATTACATTAAATTTTAAATATATTTTTGCTGCTCACACATTTTATTCTTACATTCACAGCTAAGAGCCCCAGAGCACAACACAGTTGCTTGCTAGGACCTTGGTCACCAAGGCAAGATTACTACTAGAGATGGGCAAATTGATTCTAACGAAGTGGAATTCATTTAGAATTTCAGGAAAACTTCGATTCTGAACGAAGTCGAAGTTTGGGGTGCTTCGCGGGAACGAAGCGTGCTTTTGATTGATAAAATGGCTGCGAGCACATGGCGTTACATGGAGCAAAGAATTCTGGGAGGAAGAAAGGCGTAGCGTGCATGACATGTGCAGAGATGAAGCCAATCAGAGGACCGTCGGGATTCTGTGACGTCACGCACTATATAAATCCGGGCGCGACGCTGGGAGCTCATACCGCTCTCACTGTACGGAGTAGGGAAGGTGCTGCCGCGGCTGCTTATGGTATCTCATACTAAAGAACTCACTTTTAAACAGTGATTTTTGGGGGGTGTCACAGCTTGTCTCAGAGACTGCTTCTCTTACGTTCTAATTCTGATTTTGTGGGGTATGGAACTGAAGTCTAGTGTACATCCAATTCTGCTGCATATACATTTTAATGCTATCTGCTCAGTTCTTCAGCACATTGAATATCCAAGGGTTATCCAATCCTGTTCCTGTTGTATTCATTTAAGAAGAACAGCGTTTTTACAATCCAAATACCACTTAATTTTTGGTTGCTCATTTCTTTTGCACAATTTAGATCCAGGGGTTAATTAAGTGTTGTTCTGCTGTTGTGGTCACTAAAAGAAACGTTCTTTTTCACCAACAACGAAGCAATTTTGCCTGTAGCATAATTCATAACCGAAGGTTAATTACAAGTTTTTCTGTTGTTGTGTACCGTAAAATACACGCCATTTTAAAACGCTACAAAGCTGGTCATTTTTGGTTGCTCATTTATTTTGCGCAATTTAGAACCAGGGGTTAATTAAGCGTTGTTCTGCTGTTGTGGTCACTAAAAGAAACGTTCTTTTTCACGACCAAAAAAGAAATTTTGCCTGTAGAAAATTTCATATCCGAAGGTTAATTAAGCCTGTTTGTGCTTTTATATTCAGTAAAATACATAGTGTTTTTAAACGGCACATACAAATAAATTTTTCCTGGCCATTTGTGGAGCGCAATTTAGAGCCAAGGGTTACCCAAGCTTGTTAGTGGGTTCATTTGGAGTCAAATACAGGGTGTGTATTTATCATATTACAGTATTCTTCATCAAACAGAGGTCTGTACATTTTAGAACAAACACTATGTCAGACAGAGAGGTGGCAGGCTCCTCACCTGCGAGTGGCAGTGGCACAAACATTCCTGGAGCAGGCCCAGGTCGCAGCACAGCAAGGGGATGTTGCAGCAGGGGTCACTCGGTGAGGCTAGAACTGCCGGTTTCATCCCGCGGCCGTGTGTTGTTCAGCAACCCAATGGTTCTTGATTGGTTGACTAGGTCATCCACTTTCTCCCAGATGACATCTGACAACCCCAGCCAAGAGTCGGTGGGAACGTCAGACACAACCCTTAGTTGGCATGGCCTGGAAGCGGGTCAGCGGCCCTCACCTGTCCTCAACTCGCCTCTGTTCCATCCGGTTCCCTCAGCCAGAGATCTACTATGTGGTCTGGGCTCAGCGCCACTATATAGCGAGTATGAACAATTTGAGGAGGGCAGTCAGCAGTTACTTGGCAGCGAAGAAATGGGGCCAATATCCCCTGCTTCTTGCAGTAGACGGCAAAGTATAGATGTGGAGAGTGGCATGGGAGATCATGTTGTGAGGGGTCAGCCTCGGCATACCAAGACCGGTGATGAGGACAGCAGTGACGATGAAACACAAATTGATGATGATGTGGCCGACCGCACTTGGGAGCCGGGTGAAGCAAGGGCTTCATCATCGTCAGGAGAAGAGGGCGTCAGCTTGCACGTTAGGCAGCGGCGCAGCCAGCAAGTGTGTTGTGTGGCCGTGAGTCAGCAGGGTAACAGCAGTGTGAGGTCGGGAGTCAAGCGGCCACAGGGTAGAAAACCCGCTTCGCAGATCCAAGAAAGTAGCGGCACAGGGGCTCAGCGAGGCAGCGGCGGCAGTACTCACTCAGTATGGAGCGTTGGCGGTAAAATCGGATACTCGGCGGTGCGGCAGTTCTTTGCTAAGACACCAGAGGAGCCGAATATGGGTATATGTATAATCTGTAAGCAGAAAGCGAAGCGTGGCTAGGGAGCTAACGTTGGCACCACGGCCCTGCGTCAACACATGCAGCATCACCATCCGGTGGCCTGGGAGAAACGTGGCTCAGATGTGGTGGTCCATCCTGCCGCCGCAGCAACAGCAGCAGCAGCAGCGCCCAGTGGTACCCATGCCATTGCAGCCAGTCAAGGCTCCACACCTCTGCAGAAGGGAGCTGTTTCTCTTTGACATCATCTCCCGGTCCAGATGCTCCTGCTCCTCGCTACTCATGGTGCCAGCAGTCGTTCAGCGAGGCGATTGCAAAGAGACAACAGTATGCGTCTCTGACCGTGCTCCTGTCCAAGTTGTTGGTACTGCAGTCCCTCCCTTTCCAAATGGTGGACTCTGCACCATTCAGAGAACTAATGGCTTGTGCCGAGCCGAGATGGAGAGTTCCAAGCCGTAATTTATTTTCCAAAAAGGCAGTACCAGAACTTCATAAATATGTAGAACAGAAGGTGGGCCAGTCCTTGAGCTTATCAGTTTGTTCAAGGTGCATGGCAGCTCGGACGTCTGGAGCTGTAACTACGGTAAGGGCCAGTACATGTCCTTTCGGCCACTGGGTGATGTGCTTCCGGCCCAGGCACACCAACAACTTGGACAGGAGACGCCGCTTTCTCCTCCACGTTGTCAAACTGCGGCTCCTGCGCCATGTCCGCCTCCTCCTCCTCCACCCCCACCACCATCTCAGCCCCACAAGTACTGCTCCATCATACCACATGTGTAGGGCACAGCGGTGTCACACAGTTCTACACCTGGCTTGTCCCGGCGAACGAAGTCACACAGGGGAGGAACTGCTCCGCGTCATGCAGCAAGAAATCGATGTGTGGCTTTCTCCGTGCCAACTGCAAATCGGAACCATGGTGACGGACAATGGGAGGAACATGGTGTCTGCGCTGCACCGTGGAGGGATGGTCCATGCGCCCTGCATGGCGCACGTGTTCAATCTGGTTGTGAAAAGGTTCCTGAAGTCTTCCACCGATCTTCAGAAGATTCTGAAAATGGCCAGGAAACTGTGCATGCACTTCATCTATTCCTACAATGCCAGGAACACCCTCCTCGAGTTGCAGCAGCAGAACGGCCTCCCTAACACACTCTGATATGCAATGTTTCCACCGTTGGAATTCCAGCCTGCACATGTTGGACCGACTGTATGAACAGAGAAAGGCCATTAATGATTTTTTGATGATCCAGGCAGACAGGAGTACTCCCTGTGTAACTTTGATGTCAGCCAGTGGCAGCTCATGCGTGACACCTGCCGTTTGTTGAGGCCATTCGAGGAGGTGACGTTATTTGTCAGTCGCCAGACTCGGGATGAATAAATCATTCCCTGCTTTTGTCGGGAACAGAGGGGAAAAATCTTTTGGGGCAGGGGTGGAGGTGGCGATTCATCTGCGGCCACAGAGTCCGCTGGGATTAAAAGGAGGAGGAGGACATTGGAGCAGAAGCATTTTTCGGTGAAATGAGTGGTTTTTTCCCAGGTGACAAGAGGGAGGAGCAGGAGCAGCTGGGGAGGTAGAGGGGTGAGGAAGACGAGGCAGAGCCCCGCAAGCACCGTGGCAGTTTCAGGGAGATGGAGGCGGGGCCCTCGGAAGTCACTTGTGCGAGGGCCCCTGCAGCATGCGGATTTGCCTGGCTAGTGACGGGGCCGAATGTCAGCATCCGGCGAGGGATGACTTCTGGCTCTCTACCCTATTGCCCCTCGCTACGGTCCAAAATGGGGCCCTTTTTTCCACGCTATTGAGGGGGACACAAACTCAAATACTATGGGGAAATCCCCCCGTAGTCGTTGGCCGTTTCCCTAGTGCGGCATGTCCTCCTTGGCAGGTTTCTGACCGGGGGAGGTTCTCCACCCTCACGTATACGTCGGGGCTGGGGGGCAGTACCAGCCCCATCAGCAGAAACCCTAAGTTAAAGTCATGATGAGCGCTTCCTTCACCCCCCCTGTGAGGAGGGCAGCCCCCAGCAGCAGCAGCAGGACCGGGGAGCGCCCTTTGAAAAAACGGTGGGGGCCCTACTTGGACAGCACTCTGCCCCCCCAGTTAGAAGACCCGCTGGATACTGGGCAGCAAATGGATGTTGGGGCCCAATTCCCGAGTTTGCAGGGGAGAAGTGTTCTGCCCCGGCCAGTAGTGTGGCTTCAGGCGGGGGGTCAGTGGGGGGGGGGGGCCATGTTCCCCCAAGGAGAACCGCTTGTCCACGGGAAATGGGGAACGTTTGCCCTTTGTAAAGATGAATCGGCGTGGATCGGCAGGATTTCCCCACCCCAAGATTTAGGCGTCAGACTACATAGCCAGAGCCCCCCAAACTGTGAGAAAAAAAGGGCTGGGTTCAAAAATACCTGCCCCGCACTATTTGATGCCGCCCCCCGCCTGATCCACAATTGCTGACATTTTTTCCCTCTGCCACCAACCTCTTTCCCCCGGGACTGGTATTTCCACCCCCTCCCCACTCTGTCATTGTGCCCCCGTCTGACCTCATGCTGCGCTGTGGCGCTGCGTTACCCCCACACTGGTATTGTGACTTCTGACCCCATTTGTTCTCTGCCGCCGTCACCTTTCCCTTTGCGTTTTTGCCACTCTGTGGGCCCACTCCTTTTTTTTCCCCCTCCGAATGTGATTGTGTCACTTTCTGAACCTCATGCTGCTGCTGTGGCTGCTGCCGTGACCCCCACACTGTGTCATTGTCCACTTTTGTGGCCTACTCCTGTTTTTGCCACCTCCAGAATGTCATTGTGCACTGTCGGACCTCATGCTGTTTGCCGTTGTCACCTCCATCTCTGTCATTGTGCCACTTTGTGGCCTACTACTGTTTTTGCCACCCCCAGAATGTCATTGTGCCACTGTCTGCCCTCATGCTGCTGCTGCCTGACCTACACACTGTGTCATTGTGCACTGTTTTGACCTCATGGCTGCTGCTGTGGCTGCTGCGTGGACCTCCACACTGTGTCATTGTGCCACTGTCTGACCTCATGCTGCTGCTGTGGCTGCTGCCATGACCTCCACACTGTGTCGTTGTCCCACTTGTGGCCTACTCCTGTTTT
The DNA here is from genome assembly GCA_025379985.1 of Phyllomedusa bahiana. Classification (NCBI taxonomy): domain Eukaryota; kingdom Metazoa; phylum Chordata; class Amphibia; order Anura; family Hylidae; genus Phyllomedusa; species Phyllomedusa bahiana. Next base: position 26,406 of record JAODAL010046646.1, read on the forward strand.
TGCCACCTCCAGAAGGGTGATTGTGCCACGGGCCTGACCTCTGCTGCTGCTGTGGCTGCTGCCGTGACCTCCACACTTTGTCATTGTGCCACTGTTGACCTCTTGCTGTGCTGTGGCTGCTGCCGTGACCTCCACACTGTGTCATTTGTCCCACTTGTGGCCTACTTCTGTTTTTGCCCTCCAAGAATGTCATTGTGCCACTGCCTGACCTCATGCTGCTGCTGTGGCTGCTGCCGTGACCTACACACTGTGTCATTGTGCCACTGTCTGACCTCATGCTTATGCTGTGGCTGCTGCCGTGACCTACACACTGTGGCATTGTGCCACTGTCTGACCTCATGCTGCTACTGTGGCTGCTGCCGTGACCTACACACTCTGTCATTGTGCCACTGTTGACCTCATTCTTGCTGCTGGGGCTGATGCCGTGGACCTACACACGCTGTCATTGTGCCACTGTCTGACCTCATGGTGTGCTGCGTTACCTCACACTGTGTCATTGTGCCACTCTGTGGCCTTTTCCCTTTGTTTTTGCACCTCCAGAATGTTCATTGTGCCACTGTCTGACCTATGCTGCTGTGGCTGCCCCCGTCACCTCCACACTCTGCCCACTAATGTTCCCACCTGAGCTTCAGCTTGTTTTTTTAAGCTTTTTCTGGCATGACTTTTTTCAGGCAAAATTCCCCCTTGAGTTTTTTGGTCAGTTTTACCCTCTTAAGTGCCCAGGGAAATTTTATAGTTTAAGCGATTCTAAGAGCGGCGGCAGTCATGTGCGTGTCATACTAAAAACACAACATTTATGAAGACCAAACCAAGCCCTCTGCATATTTAAGCATTTGGGACAACGTTCTACAGCCCCTGCAGGCTCTGTGCAGCTGGAATAGCTGTTTTTTACGTGAATCGTCCCGAAGTAATTCGGAACTAAGTTAATTTTTGCCGAGAAAAACCGGGGGAAGTGAACGAAAAAGAATTTCGGGGAAATTTGCCCATCTCTAACTACATCACTAGAGCAGTTTTTTCTCACATGCCTGTATTGGCCATATGGTACATTTGTTATCCAAGGTCTATGATGACCACTGGGGGAAATGGATGTAACTATTGACATCTAAATTTTTTAAAAAAGGTTGCTTGGTGAAGGATCCATTTTTTTAAAAATTTCAAATCCAGAAATTCAACTTTATGATAATCCCAATGTGATGTGAAATGGATGTCCCGTGAATTCTTGTTTATATCACTGATATAGGTGTGGAGTGATTCTAAAGGACCCGTCCAGATAAAAAAGAGATCGTCTATGTATCTCTTATAAAGAGATACATATGAAAGGTGTAATGGGTGGGAATAGATAAATTGTGCTTCAAAAACCCCCATGAATGAATTAGTGTAAGAGGGTACCACCCTAGTACCCATGGCGGTTCCTTTAATTTGCCTATAGGTATCACCGTTATATTTGATGTAGTTGTTCTCCAGTATGAACTTCAAACCTTTTAAAAGGAATTCTTTAAGTGGGACGTCCATGCCATCATCAGTTTCTAGTGTTTGGGCTATACATTGGAGACCCAAATGATGTGGAATGTTGGTGTAGAGGGCAGTAACGTCCATAGTCACAAGTATACATGGTTGATTTATGTGTAGATCAGAGAGTTGTTGGATTAATTGGCTAGAATCTTTTAAGTAACTTTGAAGACTGGTAACATGTTTCTGTAAATGAAGGTCTATGTAATGTGATAAAACACTGGCTATGGACTTAATGCCCGATATGATGGGTCTACCAGGAGGTGCCTGGATATTTTCATGTACTTTAGGTAAAAAATATAAAAACGGTGTGCTAGGCTCTTCAATGTGAACAAACATTTTTTCTTTCTTGTTAATAACCCCATCAATAAAAGCTTGGTTTATCAGATTTAAAAAGTTAGCGTGTACTGCAGGGAATGGATCATGGACACAGAGTAAGTAATATGTTGAGTCGGACAGAGTTTATAGACCTGCTATAGTGATGCTAACTGGTCCTTGGGGCAGGAGATAAATTCAGGTGCTTTACAGCGTGCAGTGTAAATAATGCAGTATTGTATTAGCTCATGGACCTGCCATAAGGCACTGGAGGATTCTGTGGTGGGAGACAGGTTGGAGTGTTTTATTGTATTGTACTCACTAGTGACAAGTGTTAGTGCTTTGCCTTATCGCATTCATCCGATGGACCCACCATAGTCAGATTCAGGAGACCTGGGGCAGGAGATGGGTATTTGTGCTTTACCTTTGTTACTTATATGATGTAAATACATGCTTTGCTTCTGTAATCTATATTATGCAAAAGTATACACAATATCACACTATCTTCTTGTAGTTGTATGCAATCATTGAATTCTTCATACAATAAAGTTAATAAAGCATTGGAGGTTGCCTTCTTGAAAGCCGTATCCGACCCCACTTATAGTTGGCAAAACAGTGTGCAAAAGCAGAAGATACTATCTGTTCATAACTCTGAAGAGAAGCTAAATCAGAAAAGCAATGTTTTTGGTCTTTATTTACCTTTGCCTACATGTTTAATGCTAATCAAGGAAATGGGAATACCTTTATAAGACCCCACATAAATCTATAATGACATGTAAGAAGTAATGAGCGTGGAATAAACCAAGATAAATAATTCTTTGCATTACCTTCTGTTATACAGGTTCTATACATACAGACATAGTTAACAGTGCTACTACCATATAAGTTTTTTTTTTTTTTAAAGGGACTAAACTGCATAAAGCCACTATAAAAATCTATGAAATTATGCCTGGTAATGAGTCAAGAGGTTGCAACACTCAGGACGTAGCAGCACTTTAAAAGAAATCACAAAAAAAGTTAAAGAGTAAAAAAATCCTTCCAGACTTCTAAACTTTATTTTAAAATATTGCCATGGTGTCTTCTTATTTATTTAGTACATAAGAAGCAAACAAAACTTCCAGAATGTATTCTGCAAGCGACAGTGAACCACCATTTAGTTTATATTGCCTCTATAGCAATTATGAGAAATCCAATAAAGTATGCAGCAGGTCCAGGGATTTTGCTGAACCTGCACAATACCAATATTTTGGTATGCTTAGATACATCCCTATATGTTTACTTCTGTCCATTTGGTACAAATTTGCATTTAGAAAAATTTATTTTTCAGTATTTTTTTTCCAAAAGATTTGATCAATTTAATGCAGACATAAAACAAAAGTATATCTTTCTTTCCAAAAATCCCTATTGGTCTAGAATTGCCCTTGATGATACACCCATGTATTACGATGCAATACTAAGAAGGCAACTTAAGAGAATTTTACATTTAACCTACAGGCAATGCAAACTTTGATATAAAATTGTACATAAATTAGACCACTCAACCCATATTTTAATTTATGTTTCTAAGAAAAAGATAAGTCATTAATCCTTTTTAAGGGAAAGGTTGCATTTTTGACAATATTCTGCCAAGAAAAAGAGCAAGATATAACATTAACCCTTTAAGGTCTAAGCCTGTTTTAGAATTAAGGACCCCAAGCCCTTTTTTTTAAAAATTCTGACATGTTCCACTTTATCTGTGAATAACTTTTCAATACTTTTACTTATCCATGTGATTCAGAGATTGTTTTCTCGTGACACATTGTGCTTTAATTTAGCAATTAATTTTGGTTGATAAAATCCTTGTTTAGGTGTGAAAAATATCAAAATGTTTTTAAAATTTGAAAAATTTTTCCATTTTCAAAGTTTAAAAATTTCTGTGTGCAAGCAAATAGTCACACCAAACAAAGTAGTAAATAATAAACATCTACCATATGTCTACTTTGTGTTGGGATGATTTTTTTAAACATCCTATTATTTTTAAGACATTTGGGGGCTTTGAAAATTTAGTAGCAAGTTTTAACATTTTCAAGAAAATTTGCAGAACAGTTTTTTTTTTTGGAGCAGGCCACTTCTGATGTGGTTTTGAGGGGCTTGTATGTTAGAAACCCCCCTTAATGACTCCATTTCAGAAACTACACACCCTTAACATAGTCAAAAACAGCATTTAGTAAGTTTATTAACCCTCTGGTATTTCACAGAAATGATGAAAAGCGAAGGTTGAAATTTCAAAATTTTTTTTTTTTTTTTTTCAGATTTTCGATTTTTGTTCATTATTCATTGGAACCCCCTAGATTTTACCAAGAAATTGAAACTCAAAAATGATTGTCCTTATTATGCAGTTTTTAGAAATACCCCTTGGGCCCATATGGCTTTTTGACTCTTCCCGGGGCCTCAGAATTAAGGAGCACCTTTTGTTTTAGAATAATTTTCGGCCCTTTTGGT